>NQII01011971.1:5273-25762 GCA_002778355.1 Clitarchus hookeri
TTCTCCACACCACGAGACCCAGCCGCCTACAGCTGCTCTATCTTATAAACTATTCATGGTAAAGTGAGCCCTTTATAAGGCTATGCTAATTTTTATTTTCAGAGAATTTCAATTTTCAGCCTCGTTTTAATATACATATTGGTATGTGAATAATAAATACAACATATATATTACACTACTCTCAAAATTTAACGTCTGAGGCTACCATGAAATATATTTATTAGAGGTCTGTTGAGAGGGCCTTAAAAAGTGCTCACTTTACCGTGAATACACTATAACATGTCTGAATGTGTTTCATGTTGTGGGTCTTCAACACAATATGACGACACACTGCAGTTCTCTTACAGTTTGTGGAAATAATTAATGCTCTAGAATATAAATATATTTGGCACGCGAAAACTGCTATGCAAAGCTTAAGACCTGGTCTAAACTAAATTTAGTTATATAATGCTTTAAAATTTAAATATAGTGTTTTATTTTACGAGGTTATCGCCGTAAAATGTTATCACTGTAAAATATAGGCTACTATGCCTCAATTTTACAAAGTCAAGTCAGTGTAAACTTGAGGTGGCTGGACATTTCTTTAATGTCGCGGTAACACAATATATTTTGTTATACCTGTTATTTACAATGTAGTTCAACATTTGGCTGTGGCAAAATTAGTTAGCGGCTTTATTAACATTAACACTTCAACAGTATATTTCCACTGTAGTAGTATAAGACTTTGTGATGTTCAACATTATTAACTTTGTGACTAAATTATTAATTTTACTACATCATAAATGTTGAAAGAAATGCCTCAATAGTAATTATTTTTGTTGCAATAAAATAAATTTTTTTTTCATGAAAGCAATTAAACTATTGTAAACCAGTGCTACAATTACTTTTGAAAATCCTCATTACGTTTATTTTACCGGCTTACACTTATAATGTACTATAAAATGTTACTTCACCAAAGTCATAAAATAATAAATTTATTTCACTTTATAACTTTATATGAATTTATGAGATCTATAACGACACTTCTAAGCCCACGTTTCTGGGGAAAAGAAGAACAAATCGTGTAGTACCTTAGCTGTATCCATTAATGTATTGTACACAGAAAATGTGCGCATATTTTCAAACAGTGTTGTTAATTTCTTCATACTGCAAATACAGTTATTATTATTTTTTTCTTCCAAAGCAAACATAAGTTTATCACTAAGTAATTAAATAATTCTTTTACCTATGCAGTGTAAATTTCGGTTAGTGATTAAAAACTTACGGATACCTGAAAAATAATTAAATCACTATGCATGAGCTTTGATAACTAAGCATACGAAAATAAACAAATTAGAAAATATATTGTCAGTAAAGTTAAGAGACAAATACTCACCTTTAGCCCCATTTCTCCCTTGTCACCCTTGGGACCACGCATGTCAAAATCTAGAAAAATAAAAACAAGAGAAATAACTTTGCTATTTCTACAAAATTGCCTTCAAGTTAAATTTTATTTTTGTTAGCATGAGACATTGACTCCAAGACTCATAATGAATTTTCTAAAGTTATATTTGATTGAAGAACCCATTTTAAATGGCTGACAATCCCCAAATATTAGGGGACATAAACAAGCGAGACAACAATTAAATGTATTGCTTTTTAAGGGTTCTAACCCAGAAAGTTTATTTACAGTGATTGGCCAGCAATGTCACCCCTGTTAAAGTTACACAAGCATCTGACACGTTTGACAAGTACGAAATATTTCAATTTCGTTTTAGTATGCGATTCCATTTGTTACAAATAAGAAATGTATTCATTCGTTCTGTACTTAAAAACTCACCGTAGCACCACATAGAGCATAAGTATACATAGACGAAATGACGTGGTGATTCCTTTGATGTGGGCGTACCCATTCCCTATTGGCTACGCTGGGCTCTATGAACGGTGTATGTGTCTGAGTGGCTATCGCAAGCTGCAAACCTTTCCCTCTTGGTAAGACTGCTGGCTGGAATTTAGGTTACCAGGCATTGATTGGCGAACCGCGTTCCACGTTGCTGACTAGTGACGCCATTTGGTGGCGTTTGCGGCTGGAGTTCGCAATATAAGGGACTGTTTCGCCGCTGTATTCGTACACACTCTGTGGCAACACTCGTTTTTATATCAATACCAAAGAGCTCTAGGCTTGTGATAGGCTATATAAATAAGAAGCAGTCACGACCTTGAGAAGTAGCACGGACTACGAATCAGTTACCCACGGGGAAGATCATTGGGTACTGAGCCTCGCAGTGTACAGTACCGGCCAAAAAGCAACTCCTTATGCGTCACACGCACAACTGTACACAGTCATGCGCATCACGTCACGAGCACGCCCACGCGTGTCAGGACCACGCCCACTTCACTTTCTAATTGCACAGGCAATATTTATTTCTACTATCTACTATTAATTTAGGAAATGGTTTACACTTTGCTTTAAATATATTAATGAAAGTTCTTCATATGTGCTTCGTTTCCTCCCTTATATTTTCCGATATATGGTGACACGCCGCTTTCACAATGTTGCTTAGTGCTGGTTACTTAGTGCGTTTTTACCCCAAAACAAAGCAATAAAAATATTTTAAGTCTGCAAGTATGCGCACTCTACGATGCATATGGAGTATTTAACTATTATATATAATTAGCCTGAATTGCAGGTGCAATTTTCAAAATGATTATTTGTGGAAAATGAGGTAGAAAATCAGAAAACATAATGCGACCTATGATATAACATGTTTATTAATACGATTAGGTGAGACCCACCATTATGACATCTTTCCAATGTTACATATTTTTTTCGGGAACCGCTCGCCTGAGATTGATACACCAAAGCAAAGTTTTATGTTCCTGTAATATAGACATGATTATTACGTCATAACCATTGTCATAACAAATAATTCCTAATGATTTCTTTAACAAATGGCAGATATCAAATCAACTTGAAATTATTTACAGATATGTTGTTTCACCTGACATATTTTGTGGAATTTTGCAAATAAATAATTGAAACTGCGAATAATATTTCTCCCCTTAATAACCACGTTATGTCACAGGTAGTATTATGTTTCCTACCGTATTTTTTACAGCGAAACATTTCTTTGTATCTGAAGTTGAGTATTAGCCTGCATGTAATTAAAGGGCGCATTTAAAAATGAATCATGCAAATTACCGTCGGAACTATTTTCTGATGCAATAATATTGTGAACCAACTGGCTAGCCAATGGTTTTGACTGGTTCACAGGCAGTGTTTATCTCTGCTGCTGCTTTGGAATATGTTAAGCGTAGGTAGGCCAGTGACTTTTCGCGTAAAAATCGGAGCACACAGTAGACTTCAATACTATATACACACCTCAACTGTTGTTATACCTCCATTGGCTGCTGGTGCCGTGTTCGTCTTTGTCCAAGCCCCTCAGGACTAAGTAACTCCGACACTGAATCTTAGTAATTCGTGCGCAAACGGTTAACACGAGCCAGAAAATGTTTTAGCAAATCAAAAAAGCTGGACGTCCCTACAGTGCTTTGGACTGTATCTTGTCTCGAAATCTTTTCGCGAAATATCACTGCCACTAGGCATAGGCTGTTCACGCGTTCACACTAAACTGAGATCTTTTGAAAGCCCTGCTTAAAATCTGCCGGTAAGCACTTTGTGTATGCTTCACGCAAAATGAACATTGCCATGGGCTGATTATTTACGTGTCAGTCAAGTGGGAACTGTTAAAATGTTATAAAAGTGTAAATTTAAAGAAATTGCTAATTTTTACACTTACATGCGTTACAAAAAGAGAAAGAAAATCACAGCATTGTTTACAAATGTAAACCTTTACACTTTTGATGAAACATTAAGACATGTAACTGATTTCTTTCCATCGTTAGCAATTTCGCTGAGCACACGCTAGTCAGCGCGCCCGTTAAAATATACACAGTTACAGGAAGTGACATTTTCCAATGTTGATTTAAAAAGTGCTCAACGAACCGTGAACAGCCTACACACAATACACAGTTAGACTCACGACAAAGGTATGTTCTGTCGCCGCAGATGTAACTTACTCGGAGGTGGAGGAGGCAGCGGCGGCAGCACTGGTATGTCCCCTCGGCCGCTGGACTCGTAGGCTTCGTCGGGCTCCTGGAACATACACACACATCAACACAGTGACACACGAGCTAAGGGGGGTGGGGTCTTTGGGTTACATCGTACCCCCTCCCAAATTATGTTGGTGGTGGTACAATATAACATATGTACCACCTTCCCCCCAAGTTATATTAGTACAATGATTTTAGTAACTCTAACTTTCCCGACTCACTCTAACTTACAGTTCCAGGTGTTATTTGTTCCTGTTTTTCCTACGATGAAAAAAGGCATAAAAGTAACAACCAGACTCAAATAACACATATGCGCTTGCCAATTTTAAAACGAATGATCAGAAATAGCAGGACATTCCACAGAAACGAACCACGGCATAGATTCTGCCAGGTTCATCACAGCAGCCAATATCACAAACTACAGAGTATTAAAATAAATCGAAAACTTGTCCAATAAGGAAACTTTTAAAGCATGCAGTAACCAATTATACGCAAGACAGAAACATTAAAAATGTTGAAACATCCGAACAACATAAACAGAGAGGAAGACTTTAAATTCGGTAAAATATGACAGGTTTCTTCTTGGGACGGCAGTATGATAATAGGGCACAACAGCATTGGCAGAACACATCAGCCAATCAGGAGCCAGGAAGGCTCTGATTTGCCGACCAACCAGCCAATAAGAGAGCAACTTCGTCCCCCGTCCCCCCTTCTGAGACAATGGTCAGATTCCCAGAAATTTCGCAGATTCATTTGGCAACTGTCTAGTTTATATTATAATTTATAATACTGTGCGCCCTCGAGCTTAAATTAGTGATATTTAGTTATAGCTCTAGTTTTACCTCATTAAATGTATCACCGGACTCGGTCCTTGTTTTCCTGCAAGTCAGTTATTGGCATAAAGCCGTCCAGGACGTGTGCATAAATGGGAAAGTTAATTGGAAAAGTAACACTTATGCACATATGGTTCGAGCCTATCTTGTCTAAAATGAATTCACGAAATTGCAGGGGTGTCTAACCACAGTATAAATAGACGTGGGACCTCATGTAAACACCAGTCTAACTGCTATAGCGAGGTCCGGTATACGGTAGGTGCAACGACTGCCGAAACGTCGGCGAAGAAATATTTTACGTGACTCGAATACGAAAGCCAACAACACATTTGAACCCGTCTTGAAAGCCTGCAATCTAAATAATCAAATGTTCCACCGTAAACAAGCTTGTTTTATACCACTACTTTTCATGGTTAACAGCCCACTTACAACTCCCAGTTTTCCNTGTTCCACCGTAAACAAGCTTGTTTTATACCACTACTTTTCATGGTTAACAGCCCACTTACAACTCCCAGTTTTCCGTATCAGAGTATTTAATATAAATTCGGACGGTACGTAAATAAAATCTCGTACCATATCAACAATTGGTGTGTTTTTCCAATATAATGGCAGATGGNAAATAAAATCTCGTACCATATCAACAATTGGTGTGTTTTTCCAATATAATGGCAGATGGCAAACTGAATTTTTTCTCTCTAAATTAGTTCTACAGTGGTCTCAGTTTCCTGTCCATGGAAATGTTAAGTAATTTGATTATAAGTACTAACAGAAGAAGAAGCAATTCACCTAAGAGTTAAAGTAAACTTATTAGTATGTAGAGAGTTGTGTCTACAATATATAATATTCTTTTTTTATATTAACATTAATAAAACAAACGCACGTTAGAATGTTGTGGGTCTGAGTCTTGTGTGCTTTCACGAATACCTGTTTGGCGAGGAAGGCAGTTTACGGCCTCGTCCTTTGTTGAGAACTGAGGAACTGTTTTACATTCAACTGTAGGTATGCGAGCGACAACCCAAAGATGTTAGGGGTGTTATAGTATGTACGCGCTACAGAATGTCCTGCCCCTCCCTCTGACGTACACGCTGGATATTGTTAGAGAACTGCGGGAAGTAGTTATGTATCTCAACCATTTATTTCATAAAACTGATGTTTATCTCGGTGGCCATTATAATCTGTTTAAATTTGTTTCATGTTCACTAAAGTTCTTATTAGCATACAAATATGTAATTTTCTTCAACTGATAATTCGACAGTGCGACTTCAGTAATTAATGCTAAGCCTATCAGGCTGACTTTAATTTGCGAATTTAGGTTTGTCAAAACAAGGAAATGTACTGTACTTAAGTCTACACAACATTAGTTTCGTTTTCGCAACAAATGAGCTGTAGGCTTTGTGTTAATGCAGTGTCCGCTGAAATACAGCTCTCTCCAAAACATGTCTTATTTGCAACATTTCAAACCATAAATTAACACAACGAGGACGGTGCATAATTTACTCGTGCCAATGACAAGCCGGAAGCAAGTCACATGTACATACCAATGAAGGAACACCAGTTATGTATTCATAACCCACTAATGGCCCGCGATACACCGGACAATACAACACTGCACGGTACAGCTTTCATTGCTGGCTGGCCAACTGCCAATAGATTACCTCGTTGACAGAGCCCCAAAAATCATGACATTATATCTATAAGTACACGGGTGAACACAACAGAATTTTGCACTTTTAGAAATTCACAAAAGCTAAACCGTAACACTTACATCAAACCTTTTCCAGTCAATATTACATATCCGAAAGTTTCTTTTTACACATCTGAATGCTTTTGTTCAAGCTGCTGCCCCTACGAGTTGCTAGTGCATAAAATGGCAAATACGGCACAACAGAAATGTTGGCGCATCCTTCAGCTCGAGAAAGCAGAGTTGGCAACTGCTGTGCAACGTGCATCTGGCATACGCTTTCGCCAGAAAACACGCAGCAGATTATACATTTATGCCTGGTAAAAAAACCTTTGAAGAGGAAGTTTGCATTGGCAAATGCAACAGTCCTGGTCGCCATACTGTGCTCGAACAAAATGTAGATTGTGTTTGAGCAGCATCTCTGAGTAGCCCACAGATATCAAAGCGCCAATCAAGTCATGAGCTTTAGATGCCACAAATGAAANTTGAGCAGCATCTCTGAGTAGCCCACAGATATCAAAGCGCCAATCAAGTCATGAGCTTTAGATGCCACAAATGAAAGTATCCAAAATCCTGCGTAAATGTTTGCTCACGAAACAAAACCGTTTGCAATTGGTCCAGAATCTCAACCTATGAGATTGCTGCACAATACACTATCTGATTCGAAATGTTGGCAGGTATTGATAATGATAACAACCTGTTCAAGAGGTTAATTTTTTGTGGCGAGCCAACATTTCACAAAAATGTGAAAGTGAATTGGCAATATGTTAGTTGCTGGGAAACATAAAATCATAATATCGCCATTAAACACAAGAGAGATTCACTGAAAGTGAATGTGCTCTATGCCATTTCGAGGGAAAAGGTTTACGGTACCTTATTTTTATCAAGGAAACCACAGGAATTTGTTACCTAGATTTGTTTTTCTTGCGGCTTCTGCCTCAATTGCAAGAAGATATCAACGACTTCATCTTACAGCAAAATGAGGAACCACCTCACTTCCCCATCGCTGCATGGGAACACCTGAACACACATTNAACGACTTCATCTTACAGCAAAATGAGGAACCACCTCACTTCCCCATCGCTGCATGGGAACACCTGAACACACATCTTCCTGGAAGATGGCTTGGTCGTGTAGGTACCAATGTCGCAGTGCGGTGCAGATGACAACTGATATCACTGGACTTGTGGGGTTATATGAAATACAGGTGTTTATCCCACCCCTGCCCCAATATTTGCAACAGATGAGGCAGCGAATCACATCCGCCATTGAGTCCAACCCCATCGACACATTGCGCATAGCTTGGGAAGAGAAACAATATCATCTCGAAATCTGCAACGTAACTCAAGGAGCGCATATCGAATCTCTGTAAATTGTAAATAGAACTTTCAGAGATTCTCTATTTGTTGGAAAAGTTTGAAGTGGAAAAATTTTACCATTTGGTTGTTATGAATTTTNAGAACTTTCAGAGATTCTCTATTTGTTGGAAAAGTTTGAAGTGGAAAAATTTTACCATTTGGTTGTTATGCATTTTTGAAATAAAAGGTATTTGGTGTTCACTATATCTATAACGTTAGTGTGAGCAAATTTACAATAACCTATTCTTTTACTTAACACTTTAAGAGAGCTGCCGACGTAATATCATGTCGCCTGAATTAACTAATTTTTGTGAAGGTTGCTGTAACATTGCATCTGCATTCCTTGAAGACTTGGCTATGAAATATTAGTTCACCATCAGTTTTGATAAGGTTCTCTGCAGCAAAATATTTCATCAGAAACTTTCTAAGTGTTTATAACTCAAATGAGTAGAATATATTGCAGAGGACGTTTCAAAAAGATTCATTCGTCTTCAAAGGGCTATATATTTTAAACTAAGAAACAGAGAACTATGCGGTAAAGAGTGATACATATCTGAANCATTCGTCTTCAAAGGGCTATATATTTTAAACTAAGAAACAGAGAACTATGCGGTAAAGAGTGATACATATCTGACAATAAAGAGTTGTTTAAAAGTATCACAAATTATCAATATGCCAGTGACTTGTGTGAAGACAGGTATTTCACTGAAATAAACGAAGTTACTTTGTGGTATTTGCAAGGTAACTCAGTTGATATATATTAGGGAGAAAATGCGTTAGAAATATAACGGAAGGTTTTCGTCTATATGCAGTAGGCCTAAACGTAGATATAATGAAAACAAAATAAAATGTATTATATTTACACCAGGACATGTAAGCTATCTTTCGAAGCCGACTTGTCTGTGATATCGACTGTGTTATTCTTAATATTTCGATGATTATTCCGACTGTAGCTCAGGCAACATTTTGTGAATATTTTTTGTTCAAAAATTTATAACTATCCCGAATGTTGTCACATTTTATTGTTATTTTTATCAGAGTTTTTTTACGAAACAACGCAAGTCAACGATACTCTTCGTCTCTAAATAAATTCGATTGATATCCAAAATTAACGTGATATATTGGCATCTGGTATATTATAAATAAGGTTTAATTGGAATAAGATCAAGCTGGAACTCCAATGTCTGATATCTGATCAGTAATACAATTCTGGGGTGGTGTTGATCAACAAGAAAGACAGCGCTAAAGGAGAAGAGAGGCCAATAGATCTCGGTGTCTCTGTAGTGGTATACTTTATTTGTACTTGTGTTTAACGACAGCAAAGGTGTGCAGACTTCAAGTGTTGACTACGCTCTGTTCACGTATCCTGCAGTCGATATTGAATTAAGCTCGGATTATTTCTTGTGTGAGGAAGAACTTTCTAGCAAATAGCGCAGACATGAAGTGGGTGCATGTAGTAAATAGAGCGGACATGAAGTGGGTGCATGTAGTGAATAGAGCGGACATGAAGTGGGTGCATGTAGTAAATAGAGCGGACATGAAGTGGGTGCATGTAGTGAATAGAGCGGACATGAAGTGGGTGCATGTAGTAAATAGAGCGGACATGAAGTGGGTGCATGTAGTGAATAGAGCGGACATGAAGTGGGTGCATGTAGTAAATAGAGCGGACATGAAGTGGGTGCATGTAGTGAATAGAGCGGACATGAAGTGGGTGCATGTAGTAAATAGAGCGGACATGAAGTGGGTGCATGTAGTGAATAGAGCGGACATGAAGTGGGTGCATGTAGTAAATAGAGCGGACATGAAGTGGGTGCATGTAGTGAATAGAGCGGACATGAAGTGGGTGCATGTAGTAAATAGAGCGGACATGAAGTGGGTGCATGTAGTGAATAGAGCGGACATGAAGTGGGTGCATGTAGTAAATAGAGCGGACATGAAGTGGGTGCATGTAGTGAATAGAGCGGACATGAAGTGGGTGCATGTAGTAAATAGAGCGGACATGAAGTGGGTGCATGTAGTGAATAGAGCGGACATGAAGTGGGTGCATGTAGGAAATAGAGCGGACATGAAGTGGGTGCATGTAGTAAATTGAGCGGACATGAAGTGGGTGCATGTAGTAAATTGAGCAGTAGTGTTAGACCAACAAAAGAGGTAACAAAAATCAATGCAGTGGATTTGTATAAAAAGTTATTGATAAAGTCTGTACATTATTATGGAGCCGCAATTTCGTTAATTTCAGGAATTTTACGTTACAACTTTAGAACATCGTAGTTCGAAAGCTTCCTAGTGGTTAGGCAAGTTGCTCAAGGTTTTCTTGTTTGAATTTCTTGAATCATTTTTGGTGTCTATAAAAACACATTCGTTNGAGCGGACATGAAGTGGGTGCATGTAGTAAATTGAGCAGTAGTGTTAGACCGACAAAAGTGGTAACAAAAATCAATGCAGTGGATTTGTATAAAAAGTTATCGATTAAGTCTGTACATTATTATGGAGCCGCAATTTCGTTAATTTCAGGAATTTTACGTTATAACTTTAGAACATCGTAGTTCGAAAGCTTCCTAGCGGTTAGGCAAGTTGCTCAAGGTTTTCTTGTTTGAATTTCTTGAATCATTTTTGGTGTCTATAAAAACACATTCGTTAAAACGGTTGTGTTGAAGTTACAAAGTCAGTGTTCATACTAGAAATATTAGAAGCACTGTAAAACGGCACAACTCTGAAAATAACAATGCGCAGAGAACTAGCTTAAGTTTGCAATAAAGCAGTTAATTAAGTTTTTTGAGAGAAAAGACGACGAATATCTGTTAACTTAAGTAAGTTTACTTACATTGTCGTCATCACCTTCCACTGGGCTGTCTCCCGAAAAATCCTG
Source organism: Clitarchus hookeri (assembly GCA_002778355.1). Taxonomy (NCBI): domain Eukaryota; kingdom Metazoa; phylum Arthropoda; class Insecta; order Phasmatodea; family Phasmatidae; genus Clitarchus; species Clitarchus hookeri. Next base: position 16,107 of record NQII01011971.1, read on the forward strand.
TAAAGAAACAGAAAAACAGTTTACAAGTAGGCCTAGAACAAAATATTGACAAAGAGTTACGAGAACAAAATAATACCATACAATGTGAAAAAATATGCTATTCAAGAAAGCATCAATGCATGTCAAGAGCTTATATTGTAGATATAAAGGAATGTCGCGTTTAACAGTGATTTCTGGTTTCATGGCAGCTTCATTTAAATCAGTATGCATATTCATTTCTAGGAACACCTGGTCCTCACAAAAATGTTTACGCGCAGATCAAATTTCTATATCATACGAGGACAACAGTAAATTTATTTGGTTACTGGCAGGATGTCTCTGTGACAAGACATTTTCTCATTTCAATGGGTCAATGAAACTTAAATTACTCTCAAAGTAAGGGAGCCAAAAGTTTCGCGGATTTACTTGGCAACAAGTTAGACTGCACACTCCTTTGTGTGTTCGAGACTTAGTTAGATGTTAATTGGCTGTTGCTTCAGTTAGAGTTCAGACCATGTAGCACGAGATGCTTTCAGGTTCGTTATTGGTAAGTTGTCCGGTCGTTCCTAGCAAACTGAGCTCCAATAGAGTCACAAACTCAAATATACACGTTGTTGAAGTTTAACTTGTCCACAAATTAATCCACAAAATTTATTACTCTTTACTTAAAGCAAAAGTCTTTGATTTGCAGATGCAGGCAGACATCGGATAAGAGTAACAATCCAAAATATTGTTTGAAGAACTATTGACTTACGCCATTACAAAAACGCCGTTGTAGTCTCTGGAAACCTACTTAGTAGAATACAAGTACTTAGATTAAAAAATTGCCTTGATTAAAAATATAAATAAAATAAATAGGAATGAATGAGCCTGAGTTAGATGTTGTCGACAAATATGTAGCATGTATATAATTCCAAGAAAGAATTAAGTCAGAAAACAAAAGAGAGATCGACACAACAACTAAAATGTAACATACATATCATTCCAAGCAGTAATGTCGCCAGATGACACCGGAAAAACGACCCAACGCAACCAGAAATAGTGGCCCAACAGACAAACAACAAGTACGGAATATGAACAATATTACTAAAACTGGTCAGATCTGTTCCAGCCATTGTGTTCGTTTGTGCTGTCTTCGTTATTCGTCCAGTTGTCATATTATTCATATTCCATACTTATTGTTTGTCTGCTTGGCCACTATTTCCGGTTGAGTTGTGTCGTTTTTCCGGTGTCATCTCACTACGCCCCTGCTCGGAATTATATGTGTGTTACATTTTCTTTGTCTTGTGTCGTTTTGTCTTTTGTTTTCTGATGTAGATTTTTCTTGGAATTATTTAGTCGACAACAGCTAACTCAGACTAGTTCATTCACGTTTATTATTTTTATGATATTAATCTAAGTAATTGTTAATCTAAGTTATTTTTTAAATGTCAATTATTTTGTTTTACCTGGCAGGTTTTCTTAAACTACAACAAAGTGTTTACAATGGCGTATGTCCATCATTGTTCAAATAATCAATTATCCCCATTGCAAGAATCATTCAAATAACACATTTCAAATCATATAATCTTGAAGTGGTTCAGAACTAGAGGGTTTTGGAATTCAACTAGTCGTGTTTGCAAAACTCAAGTGTCCCTGTCATAACTTTTTGAGCCATGTGTGTGAGCATGCAATATGTGGTAGAGTGTGCATTCCAGCTTCACAGTAACAAAACTCCATTTCACAACAAAATAATGTTCTTTTATCCTACACAACTGTCAAATTACGTGCCTCCGACTGACGCCAATACACTTTTTTTTTTCTAAAATAAGGGTATTAATATATTAATCTATACATATTATAAAACTCAACGTCTCTCTGTCTGTCTGTTAGTGCGCTTATCACTCGAGAATCATTTATGCGATTTACGTGTTTTTTTAAATTCATAGCTATGTTCTCTGGCCAGGTTTTGGTATATATTTTGTTACGTAAAGTAACATAAGGAATAAGCAGTGACGATAATAATGAATCAAGTCGGAAAAATGTTTGTCGTCTGCGCGCTCTCTTGCAATATGCTGTCTAAACCGTTAAATATAGAACACTATAATGCAGGAAAGAATTGTGTAGAATAAAAATACATTAAAAAACTCCGCGGTAGCATATAGCTATCTATAACAGAGAAATACCAGTAAGCGTTTTTACCATTTGATTTTTCAATAAAAAAAATACGTAAAATTCAAGCTGTTGTTTTTCCATTAAAAACTTAATATTTATCAAAGAAAAAAATGTAACTACTGTTACAGTAATAATTTTCTAACAACTTTATCACACTCTTCCCGTCGATGGCTACTTTCTAAAGTGCATAATGGACACTTGTCAAAACCACTGCAACCTACTTGCGCAACAACCGCGAGCATGTAGAAAAATGGGCTTTCCCGCGTCTCTAGGTCACAACGTCACCATTCCTTTCCATAGCTGGCAGCTCTGGCTAACTCGTGCCTCCACCTCATTCTCTTCTATCATCCCAGCTGGCTGAAGACGAAGGAGGGGATGATGTTACGACGACAGAGATGTAGGGGCGATCGGTGTTTGGAGAGGCACAGTACGTCAACATCAAACAAAGCTGTCAAGCGGAAGGAGGGGGGGGGGGATAAATTAAGCCAGGAGGCGCAATATAAGGAGGCCCGGAAACTAGGGCGTGGTAGTTCATCGCCGCGTGACCTTAGGAAGACTGGACAGGCCTGATACGACATAAGGTGACACGTCAGGGGAACCCTCGTCGTATTCCGAGCTGATGGTGTGACGAATGAAAGAGTGATGAGTATCCACCGAAGAGTGAGGCTTAGTTAGGGTTAAGTAGGAAAAAAGAGTTAAAATATCCATAAATTGAGTGAACACTTAAAGTAATCAGACGAATGTGTGCTCAATAACAATTCAAATATATTTTGTAAAAACTTGGAGTTTAGTAAAAGCCTAGATTATTGTAGTTCTGCTGGACCATTTCTACCACCTCACCCTTAGTAGTAGATATACATTAACTGGACAGCCATTGGGTTACACTAGAGTGACCCAAGTCTGTTACACTCTGTAATCCGACCTTGTTTATGATTGGCTAATGCATGCTGTGAAATATTCCCTATTGGCTGGGATGCCGGATGGCAAGTCGGTTGCCAGGCGCAGGTTCACCAATGTTGCAGTGTTCCGGGCCACTTAAGCCAACAAAATGGCGTCACTGTTCATCAACATGTCGGAATGCCGATCGGCAATCAGCGCCTGGTTATCTACTCACCAGCCGGTAACCCAGCCAATAGGGAACCTTTCACCGCACGCAGTAGTCAGTCAGAAACAATGCTCGTCCCCAGAGCCTCCCGCAGCCAATCAGAGAATGAGTACGCCCACATAAAAGGAGCCACCACGCCATTTCACTTCTTTATGCCTCAATTATTCTGTGAGCATATGGTAATCGTCCCCAGTCCGTAAGAGCAGTCTGGTGTGTGGTTGGCTCCTCCCTGCTGAGTGGTTCGCTCCTACCTGCTGTGTGTGGTTCTCTGTTGGTTCTGCCGGCGACAGACAGGTCCAGCTATGAGCAGCGATAGGCGGGCGACCTGCGCACTCAGACTAGGGGACTTACATATTCGGGAGTGTATTAAGAAATAAATACAATTTTTGTATGATAATTTACTATTTTAACGAAATATGTGGCATAAGACACTCTGTACCAAAGCAGATTATTTACTTTGGATCAAAGTTCGCAACATTGCCAAACCTGTGCCAAGAGATAATGGAACATAGCGAAAAACATTTCAGGCACCATATCTGCGATAACACTCTAGCAAGTTTATTCTTTTATTATGGGATGGAAAAAGTTTTTACTCGGCTAAGTTGCTTGCATACCAATCACGAACGTTCCGCCATAGAGCATCATAATCCTTATTGGTCCAGTGAAATGGGGTAGTAGTTTCATTCATACACGACAGCCGATAAGTAAAGAAAACTGTCGGACACGTGTGCAATACGTTGAATCCTAGCAAACCATCAACTTTTCCCGCCGTTAACCATCATCTGTACCTATGCAGCATCATACATACTGCCATAAAGAGATACCTTACGTAATACCACATTAAGGAAACTACAAGTGACTGTCGTTTCAGCTATCACAGAGATGCTCGCAGTGATTATACTTGCTTTTTTGAGTGCTGCCGACATAACATTACGTCGCTTGAATTTTACTGATTTGTTTGGAGTTTGACGTAACATTACGACATTCACATTATTTGAAGGCGGGGACGAAGAAACATTACTTCATCATAATTTGGTTCTCTGTGACGTAATGTTACGTTAGTAACACTCAAAAGCGTATAAAGGTCAAGGGACAGGATTTGATTGAAGGAAAGAACATTGATTGAGACACTTTCAAGTCGGCATTATATTGACAGAGAGTCGGCCAGTAATGAGTGCTGTACAGTATAGTAAATGTGGCCAGTGTTGTGTGAACCAATATGAGGGTTATAATTTAGAATACAGAGACCAACAGAACGGATGGCCTGCGTTCTTAAATACAGGCGAATCACTTACAGCATTTAAGTGAATTTGCACCACAGATTGTTAAGCATTGCAAAATTATATAATAGAATTCCATGGAGTCACGCTGATGCTCGTGACTCACACGGGTGTTGCTCCTCTGTAGGCAGAGGTTCTCTGTGACTGCTAGCAGCACGCGGCTACGCAGTTGGACGTAGGAGAGGGTGACGTATGCCCAGCGACGCCTCGCATGCCGACGCGAATTCTCCGAGTTGCATTCAGCTCAGGCGTCATGGCGCACCTCCGACCACATGACACAGCCAAGCCGCCAAGGTCACCCGTGCCCCTGCCCGCTGTGGCGTCACGCTCGTGATACACTTACACACACCTATACACATCAGCGACATTGAGTCCCCGCCCTCTGTAGCCGGCAGTTTTTACCTAACGCTTTCCACATTCCCAGGGCCGCGGTGGTGTAGTGGTCAGACTACTCGCCTCACCACAAGGCGAACCGGGTTCTATTCCCGGAGGGGTAGCTCCCGGATTTTCGCACATGGGAATCGTGCTGGACGATGCCGCTGGACGGGTGGTTTTCTCGGGAAAATCCCGTTTCCCCCGCACCTGCATTCCGACGCTGCTCAATTCTCACCTTGCTTCACCTTCTTCGACTCTCCAGACCTCGATGTTAAGAGCCGTCCAAACCTATGCACTCCACACCAGCCGAACCTATTTACCTAAATCATCATTACTAGAAATGTGCAAAATTCGCGTTATTATTTGATAAAATGCTAGACTTCGTTTCCTTATACCTACATGATCGCAATTCGTAATTTCAGTTCCCACTGGCATATTTACGGCGTCATTTACATGTGTGACCGCTTCACTGTAGATTGGTTGCTCAACCATTCAGTCCCTGTTATTGGCTAGAAACGTCCTTGGACGTGCCACACAAGTTGTTGGCCAGTGGCAGAAGTTAAACGAGCATACAACGTCTTAGAGTTTAATCTGTAGTCACAAAATGACGCAGATTTTGCAGGTCCCTAATCATAACGAAGAGTTTGGATGCCCAACGAGTACCTGTTACTATGTTTAGAGATATAGTAGATTGGTACAGAGAAACAGAAATACGTAGTGGTTTCTTTGATATGGGCGTATATATTATTTGATTGGCTGCGCAACGCTCTGGAAACGGGTCTTGGTTCTGAATTGCTGCTGTGTGCTGCGGAAGATTGCCTATTCACTGGTCTGCCTCCTGGCATTTATGATACCAAGCGCTGTTTGGCAAACGGCGTTCCGAAATGTTGCTGACTATAGTGACGCCATTTTGGTGAGCTGTGCGGCTGGAGTTCGCGATAGGTGATAGAGGGATTGTCTCTATATACATGAGTAGGGCCATCTGTTTTGCGCGAAAACATTTACGTCAAGGCAAGTCTCCAATGTCCTATGGAATACATGCAGTTTTCCTTTAGTTATTAACTACGTGTCTTTCCTTACCTGACTAGGCCATTCATAATTAAGTAACTCCGACACTGAGTGCCCGTGCTTCGCGGCAGACTCCTGCAATGCCTGACAGTTAAAAACATACAATCACTAAAGTAAAAGTAGTCATGAATTTTTTTTTGCGAATAACAGGTGACCGTATATATGGACCACTATATTTTTTTATCGAGTACTGCCAGAATTCCAACATTGTAAAATAGTTTCAAAGAGTATTTAATAATACACAGATGAAACAGCTATTTATTCCGTGAACTCCAACAGCACATGCTAGCAAAATGGCGTCACTGGCCTAAAACATGCCGGAACGTCGTTTGCCGAACAGAATCTGGTACGATAAACGCTAGCCGGGAACCGAGCCAATAGGGAATATTTCACAACCTGCAGTAGACAATCAGAAACAAGGCCATTTCCGGAGCCTTGCGCAACCAATCGGCGAATGAGTACGCCAATATCACAGAAACCGCCGTACCATTCCCACTCGGTATGCTTCTCTATTCTGTACTGGGTTGTTCATAGAGTTACTTCCTGTCTATGACTGGCTTGCAGTAACAAAGGGTGTATCTTAACAACTGCTGTTCACACTGTTACTTCCTGTCTATGACTGGGTTACAGTAACACACGGCGTATCTCTTATTCACTCAAAATACTACAACTCAACAATTGTTTCATATATACATCACTAAATAATAAATTTGCGAAATACAAATGGCTTTTGTGTAATACGATCATCATTTGTAATGTATTAAATAAAGCGTAGAAAAACATGTTATAAAAAATCAGTTCGAAACGCTAGTAAAAGTACACTGTGTTATTCTTGGGAATGGAAATCAATACATGCGTGTTCCTTAAACTGGAGTTGTTATCGTATTGTGATGTGCTAGGATGCACGGGTAAGGAACATCCCAAAACAAAGAAACAAGTGTACAATAATAATGACGCGATTCAGTCACTCACAGAACTCCAATTTGCAATAATACCAACGTTGCCATATAAAAAGCATTATCATACTACTTTCTTCATTGGTATACATTTTATTCTCTAATCTGTTAATAATTTAAGTGCTGCCGATGTAATATTACGTCGTCTGAGTTCAACTTATTTTGACCCATAGTTTGCCGTAAAATTCACCTGCATTCTTTAATGACACGATAGGAGAAATACTACTTTGCCAGAAGTTTTCATAACGTTTTCTGCCACGTAATATTACGTCAGCAACACTCAAAAAGTAAATTACCTGAGTGAACAGAATGGAGTGTACATTATTCTACGTAGGAATTCAGACGCTCTCAACTAGGTTTTATATTGGCAGAGAGCCGGCCAGTACTGAACGTAGCACATTACAGTAGGCGTGACAGTTGTTGTTTGAACCAATATGAGGGTTGTAGATGGGTGTACAGAGACCACCAGAACTGCCAGTCATGCAGTCGTCGATATAGTACACTCACTTCCAGCTTGCCTTAATTATCATATGCGCCGCACTCGAAGTGTTCAATTATATTTATAGACACAGCGGTTTCTCGGATATGTATTTAAAACAACCGTGTATTTCTGTAGGTAATTATCGGGTATGAAAAAACGTAGCTGTGTGCAGGTGGACCGCTACGGACACATGATTTTCGCGAGATGAGTTCAACGGCAAGCTAGACATCAAAATCTTACGTGAACACGTGCCCATTGTATTTGGTTAGTGGCAACATGTCTTCGTGAGAAGACATTTTGGCAATCAACTGGCCAATCAGAACTGGGTTGGGTAATCCGCCAAAGAAAGTCCGCGATTCGCGAGCACGCACACGAGACGCTTAGCGTTCAACCAATTGCAAATGTGGATCTGAACTAAAGTGCTTTGAGATCTGACAAGACAGGAGCCGGAAGTAAAAGGCAGGAGTTTTCATTACTTATAAAGCAGCAATTGCAGATGTAGTCCATTCACGTATCGTTCAGACTTTTATGAAGTCCTGCTTAAGTTATGCTTTCAGGTACGTATAAACTATCATTCCGTTACATGTAAACAAAAACAGTACCATGTCCCGTCTGAATTTGAATTGCCAAATACTTTGTTTACGTTCTTCAGATGTTCCAGTATCGCAACGCTGGTTTATTTCAAGGAACGTAACAAGTAAATCTTCACAATTTTTTCCAGCAATGAAGAAGGATTTATGAACTTTTATCAGTGTCTGTATTTAAAATGGATAAATTAGTATTAATCACGATAAAGCACATTACCCAAATTTCGTTGTCGTTGTTTAACTGGGTAGGTGAGGAGAGAACTGAACAGACGAGGAATAGGTTACTTCGATGAAAGAACGGCTTTAAACAGAATAAATATCTTTATTAAACGAGTATACTATGCAAAAAAAAAGGAATCTCTAGCACAAACTCGCGTTGCCTATTTTAAAACGTAAGTTTAGCGGCGACAAACAAGAAGGTGGGTAACATCTCAACAATCTCGTGGAACCCATTCATGCACATTCAGAGTGTGATTTATATTTCCCTCATACTTTATTAGCATGCACGGTTTTATTTATTCTTTTTCCTTCCTGACTGCATTTTATCACTATAAAAAATGTACATGTCTTTTGGTAAATATTCATCTGACTGAAACATCTAAGCACGTCACGTAAATGTGTTTGAATCACCTAGAGGAAAGTTACAAAGTTATGATGCATGACAGACGTGGTTTTGAGTAATTACAATGCATAAACGTCGTTCACAGTCAGAAACAAACTTCGTACGTCTGAAATTCGCCTTGACATACGTCAACAACCTGAGGCTTCCCGAATGATCATTTAATAATAACTTCACTTCATCCGTCTTATAAAAACGACACACTTTGAAATATATTTAGTCCTGAAATAATATACAAGCTTACCAAAAATTTGTCAATTATTTAGGTAGTTTGAAAGTGCGTGTACAAACATAATTACAAACTGTAATTATAATTCGCCGGAAGAAAAATTTAAGCACCTCATTGTGAAATTATTCGCATCGTCAATTTTGCCAAATACGAAGTTAGGACCGCTCCGCCATTGGATCTGAGACCAAATTTCACAAGTCTTACAACACTTAACTCATGTTTAAATTATGGATCACGAATTCGGACAAAGTAATTTATATGGAGGTGTACAATTAATTAAATCTAAAGTAAACTATAATTCGCCTGCTGCGAGCTCTGAGAAACTTAACAAATGCGAAGGATAATGCAAGGCCAGAGAAAAAAATAACCGACATTCTCTGCCGAAGTTTTTGACTTCGTGGAAAACAACACATTAAGAGACTATGGCCTTGTTACCGTTTATTTGCTGAAAAGAAAACAGGAATATAACAATTTTTAACTCAAAAATGANCTGCCGAAGTTTTTGACTTCGTGGAAAACAACACATTAAGAGACTATGGCCTTGTTACCGTTTATTTGCTGAAAAGAAAACAGGAATATAACAATTTTTAACTCAAAAATGAAATATGTTTCTACCAGTGCTACGTGAAAAGGATAAATATTTCAATAATATATATTTATAAACTGCGTATGAGAAATATATTTAACGACATTTTAAGTTTAAACTATTTGTTACTAGTTGTCACCAACACAGCACTGTTCTCACGGGGTAGTAATGCACAAACATTATAATTTAGAAACAATATGCAAGTTCGAAGTTTCGTTTATTCAAAATTAGAGTACT
>NQII01011972.1:4992-17697 GCA_002778355.1 Clitarchus hookeri
TGCTCCTTCGGTACTGCATGTTCCCGCGAGCCAATCCTTTAAATACAATTTTAAATAATATTTCTTTTCTCCACACTTTACTTATTTGACAAAAAATTTAACGTTTTATTTAAAAAAAGGAAAGGTTTAAAATAAAAATACACAGATAACAAATTTTTTATACAGGTATGTTTTATTTACACAAATAAAAAAATTACACATCCACGTAAAATTCTAAAGCCTTTAAAAATGTAATGTAAGAGCCAAAACAGATTCATAAAAACATATTAGCAATCTTTGACTTTCGATCTGTCGCAGTAGAATGGGAATGTTCAAAGTGCCTTCTTCCAAGTTAAAGTCTGTCGTGGACAAACTCATGTTGGCGGCAGCAGATGACGTCACACGTGGACGTTGGCATGGGCAAGCTTCAAAGTTCGATGCGGGTTCCCTAGAATTGTTATGCATTGCGGTGTCAACACGGTGACTGCGGCACGAATTCGATGTTTAGACGGGAGCTTTTGAGTCGAAGTCTCGCTGGTATTATGTATTTTGCCGACGTACGCAGACCTGGGTGGATCAGTCAGGGGCGTGAATTTCGGTGGTCGTAGGAGGAGGGTTGACCTTGCCTCGGATCGAAGTTACTGCAAATTCCAGAACCTGGTCCACGGTTGCTGGAAGAGTCGTATTCCGTTTCATGTGATGAATCTTGCAATTCCCAGGAGTACAGCAAGTTATTAACTGTTGAGAAGGCTCGTAATCACCTGGAGTCACTGAATATAACCAGTGGTCCCATCCATCACATTTGTCTTCGTAGGTATTTACTGATCCAGACTCCCATAAAAAATAGGTGATTTTAGATTCGTCCGGATATGAACAAGACGCACAGGTTCTCCGGATGAAATGGTATCACCTTGCTCCCATGGTGACTCGTGCTCGACTGGGTGACTAAATTATTTTAGAGTTCGATTTATTTACATAATTATTTTCGCATTGTGGAATGACGTCATATATACACGTGTCTGTAACGTGATCAGGTGCCTTCGTATTTCACACAGCCTAAGATCACGCATAGGACTTGCAGAAGGTGTTCGCAGCGTCTATTGAAGATAATTTTGCACCTACACCAGCGCATAAATGTTCTTTTTTTCCGACTCTGCATAGTGCGAAATCACGCCTGTAAGCCCTTCTCGAACGCTGGTTGGCATACAAAAAAAATGTTTACTCTACGAGATATATAACCGTGTTTATATATCCGTGAAATGAGCATGCCACTCGTAAAGTAACTGGGCGTTTTTCGAAGCGCTCGCCAAAGAATTCCGATCCGTTAATTCCCTCACTTCACGAAGGGAAATATACCCACGATCGTCCTGTACTCGATTATTTCCAATTTGTTTATATAAAATTACTCAGCCATTTTTTTTTGCTCGGGCCCCGCCACTTAAATCGTTCCTCGCGGGTACTGCATCAGCAAGTCGCTCAGCACGTTTCCCACCTGATGGTACGGAATCTTGCCTTCGCCCCAGCACAGTTCATGGTAGTACTTGACTTTTGTTTTCTTGCTCTTTTCGTCCAACAGTTTCCAGTAATATGGAGGCTGGAAGTTGCGGGTTCGAGTCACGCCGTGACAATCCGTGACTGCGATATCCTTGAGCACGAAGTCGTCTTGGCTTCATAAACCTTCCAATTTACAGTACATTTTTACGACTGAAACGCGAGCCCCCACTCCATGCGCATTCACGTGCTTAATTAACTGATGATTTTTACCAGGCCAGAAACAATCGCGCTGAACGATCCTGTCTTGTGGCGTATGTCTCGACGAGCTATCGAAACGGCGGGCAGCGGCAATTCTTGTGATGGTCTACAAAGTTCGTTCCGATGGGGCGCGTGTTGCGAATCGCCAACTCTTGGCGTCTTCCAAACACATACAAAGGATAATAGGGAATTATGGCAGAGTAAAGCATTGGTGGAATTTCCTCGTACGGAATATTTCCCTCGCACCTCCTTAGTTTGTGCGTTTCGTACGTCTGTAGGCGATACGTCTATTGCGTGGTGCGGTCGAGGTGCTTCCATGGACACGGCGGTAAAAAAGTGAAAACTTTGGATTTCTCATCTTCGTCACTGTACGAGATGGTAATCTGCTTGATGGTGTACGAGTCAAACGACCGAAAACCTTAGGATGTTGCAAAACATTTCATACGATTTTTGTTATATAAAAAAAAATTTAGTTGCCATGCACACACAGAGTTTCACAATTTTTTTACAAAGTCGTTTAAAACTTCATCGAGGTCCATACACATCGGGAACCTGTGTTCTGGGTAGGTTTCCTCGCCGGGTATTGTTTGCTAGTAAATTTCTTGAAGGGGAGCATCTTCCATGGGTACAGTTTGCGAGTATATAGCTTACACGGGGACGTCATCTTCTATGGGGAGAACGTCTTCAACGGGGAGGGCATATTCTACGGGGAGGACGTCTTCAACAGGGACATCGTCTTACACGCGCGCAGACGTCGTGAGGTCTGCTCGGCGGGCCGTGCACCAACCCCTGCGATGCGGCGTGTCGGGAACCGAGGTGGTGCAGCCCTCGAAACACTCCTTGCACGGGAGGCAGTCCCGTATGTCTTCGTCCTGCTGCAGGTAGGCCGGCAAATACTTGAATACGATCGAAATTTCGTAAGGTGCGTAGACCAGGAGAAATTCTTTCGGCAGGTACGGTAACTCATCCCGTCTGTCCAAGGCACTAAGCGAGCGCACCCTTCCAAATGCCAAAATGGCCGAAAGGATTTTATGGCCGCTCGGACAACACGCGTACATTTCTAAGAGCGAGAAAAATGACCGATTTCCTGAGGGAACTCGTGGTGCGTCTTATAAAGAGTGCTTAAGGGGAAAATATAGTCCAGCCTCTCGATTAAAGTAGGCCACCGATTGGTCGGAACGAAGGTTTCTGAATACACCCGAGTAATTAGCCAATGAGAAACATTGGCGGAGCAATTCAATATATTGGAAGGGGGTGGACAATTAGTCTATGAGAATCAGAGATGGGGCAATTAGTCAATTAAATATATTGGAAAAGGGGATAGTGGGGATCAGTCGTCTGCTGGAAAAATACGAAGATGGCGGTCGAACGAAGGTGAGAGACAAACTCCAGTAATGTATAAACCATAGAAAAACGAAAGAACAAGATGGCGTATGGTGGCTGTGACACCTACCTAGATGGCGAACAGCTCCGACCAAAATGGCGGACGGCTGCACCTACCAATATGGCGGACTTCTGCACCTACCACGATGGCGGACGTTGGCTGTGAAGTCTACCAATATGGCGGACTGCACCTACCAAGATTGCGGACTGCACCGACCAAAACGGTGGACGGTGGCTGTGATGCCTACCAAGAGGTTGGAATGAGTATGGGTGGAGGGGGTAAAGGGAAAACTCCGGAAAGGCAAATTTTTTTAAAAATGTTTTTAAAAATAACTTTTTGATAATTTTTTAATAATTTGGAAATATTTTTTATAATTTGTTTTAGATTTTTTTGGATTTTATAAAAACGAATTGGGATTTTTGCAGTTTTGGGATTTTTTAGAATGTTTGGGATTTTTTGGGTGTTCAAGGTCAAGGTCATAGGGGTCAAGGTCAAAGGTCCACGTAACCGACGTCCAACATAGAGGACAAGATGTACGCCGGGGGACAGAGAACGAACAGCTCCGATGCTCCGGTCCCCGTCCCCTTGTGCGAAAGTCCCCTTAATCTATCTGCTACCAACATTTATGAAAAAAAAAAAAAAATTCCGGAGTTTCACATTATGGGAAAGTATCTATTTTGTGCCAATAATTGTGTAACCCTATGGCATGGGTTCGCACTTGCCATCAGGACATAGCCCTGATGTCTCCCATAGGACACATTTCCTAGGTGCTTATTTTTATTTTGGTAAAAAAATAATGCTGTGTGATAATTAAAAATAAAACGTTCATATATATCAAATGTAAAACATTTATTACATATGTAATTTACATTGAATTCTGTAAATTATGTTACCCTAAATACCCGAAATAAGTTAAATCCAGAATTCTTAGTCAAAACTATGTACTTTAATCAAATTCATTTCATTCAGACTGGCATTAACCAGTCAATACTAGAATTTGCCATCTTCGTTAGAAACAATTCTAGTTTCCACTAAAATTCTTTCACTTAAAAAGCGATGTTAAGTATTAAGATAACCTACTTTTTTATTTGTCTAATTTGTAGAGTTTTGGGTTACAGGAAAAAATAACCACAAATGAAATTTCACAAAATTTTAAAATGGTTACCTTAACCTACCGAACCTAGTATAAACTAACCTTACCTGACCTAACCTATTTTAACCTATCACACCTAACCTAAATAACATGCAAAAATACTTTAAAGTAATCCATCTTGGCCAGAACAAGTTTTAACTAGTAACAAACTGTAATGATCAGGATACTTATGTCACCCGAACATTTCTTTGTGAATTACAGTATTTAGTAGGACCGCGGTGTCTGAGCGGTTACCCTGCTTGCCTCCCACCAAGCTGAACTGTGTTCAATCCCCGGCCGGGTCACGCCCAGATTTTCGCATGTGGGAATCGTGCCGGGTGATGCCGTTGATCGGCGGGTTTTCTCGGGGATCTCCTGTTTCCCCCGGCATTTAATTTCGGCGCTGCTCCATGCTCACCTCAATCACTCTCATTGGCTCTCAAGACCTCGCTGTTAAGAGCCACCCAAATTTCTTCACTCACTCACAGTGGTTAATACCAGTTTTGACGAAAGTGCTTCGATGAAAGAAGGTTTGACTAGGGGATTCTGTTTTTAACCGATTTTGTATTTTTACAGTGGCATCTAGGCTATAAATAAAAAACAATCTATATTTTATACAAGCATTTGAACACATGGTGCAATATACGAATGATGAACATGAATTGTGAACATGAGTGATGCATGTGAAATATCACTGAACTATTGACATGTAAATGTGTACATTTTAACCGTTCAATGGCTATTAATTCTTTATCTTATTTCCATATTTTACATTAGTAGTTTTTTATTCACATTTATATATAAAATATGTAGTAATGCATCGTACAATTTTTTTTAGATACTTTGAAATTAGTTTGAGCAAAATGAAAACAAAATGTGTTTATATTCTATCTACTTGTATTAAAATATTCCTTAATTTTTTAAATATTTTTTTTATGTTTTGAGTTTTTATTATTACCAAATGTGAGTAACGAATTGTTCTTATTTATCTATGAAAATAATTGTTTGATTATTATTAAAAAATACGAGTGTCTTCTTTTTATTTCTTAGCGCGATTTCTAAAATAAAATTTTAATCGCATATATTTAGGTTGATGCAAACAAGCAGAAACAATTATCAAAAACTCATTTCCTTAAATATTAATGTTTTATACTTTCCAGGATTAACAAAAATAACTCCACTCATTGATCTTTTTATTTATCACTTTGTCATCAGGAATTGAAACCTCAAACACACAATTAACAATGTTTTCTAATTTGTAATTTTTTACGTAATAAACGAGTAAATCTCTAAAATAAAGAAAAAAGAATGTAGTGATAAAGGAAAAATAGTTTTTTTTATTGCTTCTGATGATTATTACATCAATCGAATCAGGTTTCATACAACATATTTGCCACCGAAATGGTAATGTTATAATATTTTGTGTAAGTAATGAAATTATAACTATTATGAAGGACCAATTTATAAAGTAGTTAAACGTAAGTACTATAAATTCATACAATATTTTCTAAATGGATACACAAATTTAGGAGTTAATAAATATAAACAAAAAATCAATGTATAAATTAGTTTATACTTTTTATATTAAGCATCGACTCAGTCTTGGTTAAATTACTAAGTATGTAGACTGAGTAGTAACTGATGATTTTATTAAGTGACTATGTGATGGTTGAGTACGGAGTGAGTTTGAATTTTAAATTTAAGTTTATGAGTTGAAATTTGTGTTTAAGTTGGATCTTTTTTTTGTTTTTGAATTCCTTTTTATAAATGTTAGAACTGTTTATAATATAATAGTACTATATTAAAGTTTCCAAACATGTATATTATTAGTTATTAAAATAATAAATTATTTATGAAAAACATCAAGTTCCACAGTTCCACATTTTTTAGTCAATTTTTTTGTAAAAAAATATTTTTATGTTTATAAATTATAAAATAAATATGATTGAAAAATTAAGAGTAAAAACTTCTTACACAACATATAACGAACTGAATTAATTTAAAATGGTTAAACAATGCACGATACAAATTATTTTAAATATATATTTTTATATTACTGTGTACGATACTACTACACAGTTTAATTTTTTTATAAGCTATATCAGTATGTGTGTAATATGTAGGAAATAATTTTTGGATTGAATGTTTTATTTATATTGTTTTATTCAATGATTTTTTAGATAAAAAAAATACAAACGGGTAATTTAAATAAAACATGATATGCAGGATATTGACAAAATAATATAAATTGTTACTTAAAAAAATCATTTAAAGCAAATTGGAAAATTTAGAATTTGGTCTAGAACATAAATAGATACCTTGGTCATGGCGAATATCACAGAACTCTTATTTTATGTTTACTGACATCTCGTTTCAATAGATAAATTACACATTTTCTGTGTTTCATTGATTTTTTTAATGGTGTGTTTTAGGTTTTTTTCTGATGGACATTTCCATGATTAAAATGTAGTAGGTCTGTCGTATGCACATTTTAAAAATCATATGGAATTTAACTCACCGTTTTGTTGTAGAGTTCCTTCAGAAGTTTTGGGAAACCGAGAGTCTTTCTCCGACAAACATATAACTGATATGTAATGCGGTATAAAGCGTGATTTCTTTCACGCGGTGAACTGTGTTGAAGGGTGACATTTCTATGGTCTTTTTATGCAGCGAGTCTTGACCTAAAATGCCTCATTTTACCTACTTTTTCCAACTGCGACGAAGCTGGCGTTGACAGCATGCACTAATAGCAGATATATCACGCTAGATTAAGGTAAAATAGGAGGTGATTGTTGCGTGTTTGCAGTTCTAGAAACTACAGAACCGTATTATCAGAAATCATTTAGACCTAATGCACATGTAAAAAGTACACGTTATTTTCTGTAACGAGGGTCGCTGATGGATATTTCCCTAATGGCTCGTTCATTAAAAATAGTTACTCCTAGAGAAATAGTTTTTGGTTCAATGAAATGAACGTTTAACATGTACTAAACAAATGAGTAGAAGACGTTACCAAGTATATTATTAAATAAATGAAACGTGATAGGACAACAAATCTGATTTAGTTATCCCAACCGAATAGGAAGTTGAATAGATTGAATCTTTTTGTTGTGACAACAAACTTTGCTTTTGATTTAACAGTTTGACCGAAATAACTTTTCGTTTTAGGTGGGCATTATTTACAAATAATTTTTCTCATAACAAACAAACCAAACCTTCTCTGTGTATGTGCTGCGTAAAAGATTGTGTAATTAGAAGGGAATTAGGAACTAGACCAAATCTGTACGCAGGAAACCATTTTACGTTTTTTTTTAGACATATTGTGTTGCCCAACGAATATCTTGTTAATGTCTTTAGCAGGTACGATTTTGACTCTATAAACCGGACTGCAAAAAGGACCAGTAACAAATGCCTGTCCAACATAAAAAAATATACATGGTCCAACTAATTTGTGACGTGACAGTTAACACTTCAAATTTACCATGATTTCAGAGATATCTTAAATGGTAGTTGAACAATTGACGCAATTTACAATCATCCCGAGGCATGACTTTCTCCACTGCTAAAATGAATATTTGCTTGCATTGTATTCTTGCATGAGGTCGTGAATAAAATCACATAACGTGTGCTGAATTTTAGATAAATGTTTTTGTGACTAGTGACGCCCGGCCGTACGGCACCTCAATCTCGGTCAATATCGCCATCACAATTGGCCGACAGAGGTTGTTCGTTTGTAAACAGATAACTTGTGTTTGGGGCCTGGCCATAACAAGGTATAACATAAAAAGTCATGGCGCCTCAACATTCTCGGCCCCCATAATGGTTAAAACCACTATCGCCACACATTACAAAACAACGGGTTATTCAAATGCTACATGCTACGCATCGCAAATTATGTCGCAAGAAGTAACGAAACTGACAAAGGCCAAATAACAATAAATAATAAATGCAGTACTAAGAAAGATATAAAACAACTCGCTAGGTTTTTTATGCCTAAACATGATCAATATCGTAAAGCATTCGCACCTCAAATTATCATCCTTATATTACTGAACGCATTTCCTGAACACCTACATTGGATTCGTGTAAGCGGACATAGCTTTTCAACTGCCCAAGGCAGATTATATAAGAGGTCTTGATACCAGCTACATTTATCAGAACATCAACTCCTGGAAGAACTCTCAGATAATTTTCACACACCTGCATAATTTTGGTGCACTGTCTTACTTAAACACCATTTACTCTCCAAACTTCATTTTTGCAGCGCACAACATCCGTTTGTTTCTCTGCTGTAGATAGTGGGACTATACAGTTATCAATGCTTCAACCGTTGACATTTTTGTTGAAACAGTTGTCACCAAGACAAGCTTAAAATTACAGAAATCTCGTTCAGGATGATTTGTGACGGCAGAGCCAATGAGGAAAGAAACCATGTCTGAGAGCTTTCTGGCCTTCAGCACTGCTGGAGTGATACTTTATGGTCAAGGAGGCAAAACACCAAGTGGCAACGAGAGAACAGATGAGGAATTTAAGAAGGCGAGAGCTCATGTAAGTACTTTCGCTACTTAATAAAGCCACAACGCAAGGCGTACAACCGAAAAAAGGATTTCCCCATCGCATTAAAACCGTTAGGTTATGTGCAATTTATATAGTAAAGCATGTGGTAATCCTGTCTCCAGGAAGATCTACGAGAAGGAATTTCACAAAATGAAATTGTCATTCACATCTCCTCAGATTGACGCCTGACCTAAATTCGGCACTGGCAAATGCAAGTACTGTGGCTGCCGGAATAGGAACCCCGGAAGTTAAAACTGTAGCGGAAAATGCATAAAAAGCTCACCAAGTAAATACTGACCTCGCAGATCAGTGCGAAATCAGTTTAAATGCCATTACTTTATATTTGTGCCAAATTAGTTTATTATGAAATGTCATTCCATACTTCATAGACTCTGCACGGCCACATAAAATTGCAACGTTGCTGTTCTTGAATACACCAAACAAACGACGTACAATGAATGAAACAATTTGTAGCACGAAGTATTAATTAAATTCGTTTTTATATATGCTCAGCGAAACACATGTAATGTCAACAAGTTGAAAAGTGTTGTTGGGCACAAATATTTACTGATGCCTATTTTACCTTTGCAGTATTTTTAAGGACAACAGAAACGATCCCAGAAGGATGAACACGTCAATTTATGGCATGAATTGCAAACTGCATACATTTGGATGGTCGCATCTTCGCAAATGTATTATAAAATATTTTTAATTTGTTGCGGATAGAATGAATATTATACACAGTACGCAATAGCTTTATCTTATCAATAACGACGGAAGTGTGCAATCGAGCATAGCTATCTCTGAAACTAATAAAAATAAGATATTATACGCGTGTGTGAACTTTTATTTTAGAAAGACTGATAAGTGACCTCCCAGTCTGTTGATATTTATTTCCTGTAAATTATTTAAACAATTGCGTCTGTTCGTTGTTTACTTCTTTTTGATTGTGCGTTGATGCTGCAGTGCTCTCCACAGTGACACAGAAGTTGTTACAAGTGGCGGCTGGTGATTTTAGCACTTCCTGATAAAGTTCTGGCGAACAACGCATACACCACGATTATTCTCCTTGCATTATTTTTTTTCCTGACNTAGCACTTCCTGATAAAGTTCTGGCGAACAACGCATACACCACGATTATTCTCCTTGCATTATTTTTTTTCCTGACTACACTTTATTATACTAAATAAGACATTTATTGAATTCTCAGAGGATGAAGTACAGTGGCTGGAGGTCTGGGGATCGCACAGGCCACGGTTGTAGTAGTTGCTAGAGTGTTTGCCTCCCACCAAGACAAACCAGGCTCGATTCCCAGCGGGCTTACTCCTGGATTTTCGGATGTGGGAATCTTACTGGAAGTTGCTGCTTGTAGCCAGGTTTTCTCGGACGTCTCCCAATTTCCTAGCCCTTTAATTCAGGCATTGCTCCATATCCACCTCGTTTTACCCTAATCGGCTTTCAAGACCTCATCGTTGAGAGCCTCCCAAACTTTTAACTCCACAATTCAATAAAACTGTTGCAAAACGTATTTTTTTGATGTTACGGACAGCCACTGTTAAGTGTGACGGAGTTCAATCCTATTGGCACTACATTTGGTGATGTATTATTAACGGGCCGCGGTGGTTTAGTGGTCAGACCACTCAGCTTCCACCTAGGCGAACAGGATTCGATTCCTGGTGGGGTCGCCCACGAATTTTCGCATGTGGGTATCGTGCCGAACGATGCCGCTGGTCGGCGGGTTTTATCGGGGATCTCTCGTTTCCCGCACCCTTGCATTCCGATGCTGCTCCATACTCACCTTGCTTCACCCTCGTCGGCTCTCAAGACCTAGTTGTTAAGAGCCGCCCAAATTTCTTCTCTCCAGTTCACTAAAGGGACTTCTTACAATGCTCCGGATATGTTTCTTAAAGGATTGACAGATACACTTCAGCCACGATATAGGCCAACAAGATGGTCAACAACTTCAGCCCGTATATTAAAGAAAAATCTATCTTGGGGACTTAGTTTATCGTGATATATACATATCAAGCGAAGTGCTTTGGGCGAAACTTATATAGTAAGCAAAAAATGTCACGGAAAAAAAAGTCATATATCGCGAATCCATTTAGTGGCAAATTTATCTCCACGCAGGCGTGAATTCCATTTACGTTTAAACGTGGATCACAATAATTAGACACTCCCTGGAGGAATGAGTTGACTACGAACATATAAGTAAACAAGGCCTTTATTCCACACAACCAGTTCTAAGAGGGAACCGGTCGTTCACCAGGGCAGCAGTCAACGAACAAATAGCTGAGGCTTAAGTATAGAGAATACAGCGAGGCTAGTCCAAAAGTTATTGGAATCGCGAATTTTTCCAGTACCTAGTTATCACTTTTGATTACCGAAAACGCCCCAAATCTCACACCTCGTCTACACCCTACACACAACCTGTATATGTGCCAAGAAAATATTCCTGAAATAACTTTGATGGCCACATTTTGCGGTATCATTAAGTTTTTTGTTGATACTCGTTACGTTAGACAATACCACATGAGTTTGTTTATAGTATATTCGTGGTACGTTTTAATATAAAAAAAATATTATATTTAATTTATAATCAATGCAAATAAAACCAGAGAGAAAATAGGAGTGTTGGTAATACCTACTAAGAAATAGTTCTTATGCAAAACATGTTTACACTGAGTGCGCACGAATTCGGCGCGTTTTCCCCTTGGCGTAATTTTCTAGACTTGGTTAAGTTTTGTTTGCATGTAGTGGAGGAATATCCTGGAAGCAGAACTTAAGTAGGGCTGCAGAAAAGTATGAGGTAGCCGTGAATGGACTATACGCATAGTAAGGTTTAATACCTAACATTTATTTCTAACCGCAACAAGCGTTTGTTACACACGGAGACGCAGAGAACAATATACCCCGTCTGGTTTGTCTTTCGAGGTAAATTCTACAACCTCNGCGTTTGTTACACACGGAGACGCAGAGAACAATATACCCCGTCTGGTTTGTCTTTCGAGGTAAATTCTACAACCTCGTTCAATGAGCCGTATACTCCGTCTGGTTTGTCTTTCGAGGTAAATTCTACAACCTTGTTCAATGAGCCGTATACTCCGTCTGGTTTGTCTTTCGAGGTAAATTCTTCAACCTCGATCAATGAGCCACTGACGAAAACAGAAGAGGAGTTGGTACACTATTTTTTTAAGGGTCAACAAAACTTAAAAAAAAATATTAAAAAAAACTTATTGTAGGGTGGTTTATTTACGCGCTATTCACAGTACGTAAACATCACCTCGATAAATGCCCCAGTTGTCGGAAGCGCTGTGGAATCGACGGCAGTCCACCTGCGGTGACGTCACGTGCGGTCGGTCGTTAATTAAATCTGGTTGCTGTGTTGTCAGTTTGCGATCTGCGGTCCGGTGGCGAAGTTCGTGGATGGCGGACGGCGCTAATTGTAGTGCGAGGTTCGAGTTAAATACGAGTGTGCTCCTAGAACGGCATGGAAACGGAGCAGAAGACCGGAGGGTTTCGAAAATGACGGGGATTGCTTGACTGGCCGCAAATGAACGTCTATCAGGCGAGTACCGCAATCTTTGAAAGTATGTACTTTGACGCGCCACAACACAGAAAACGTCTGAACATTGTGGCAGTTTCAGCAGCTGAGGAATAAAGAGTGTGCTACTACGTCGCGTAACTTGTTGCAAGTAAAACCCGGTGAATGTAACGAGAAAACATAAGAGACAACGCCCGGGGCTGTACCGTACCACTAAACTACACAAATAGGTTACTTCGCGGAACAATGCATGCAAGCCAAAGACTACCGCACAGACTGAATGGCAGACTTTCACAAACATTTTTTCTTGTCAGGATGAAGAAACACCCTACTTGCTCTCACAAATCTGGCACGTCA
>NQII01011973.1:0-18110 GCA_002778355.1 Clitarchus hookeri
ATATCACTGTTATATAATTCTGTTTTGGTAGTTTAAGTCCCTGCTCCTTTGCTAAGGACAAGTTAACAAAATATCTTAAAACCTGAATTAAAAATTAGTTTCAAACGAATTTCAAGTAAAAATTAAAATCAGGGACAAATATCGCACTAATAATGGCTAATTACTAAACAACCGAGACATGCTTTCCAGCAGGTTATATACTACGTCACTTTAGGCATAACTGCTAACTACATTAAAACATCGCTTTTTTGTTTATAGTTATATTGCAACGTTGTGTACGTCTTTCCTGAATAAGTAGTAAACCTAGGTAGTTAGCAATTAAATATAAATATTTGTAATTTTAAATTAATTTTTGTGATGAGCAGTTTTGCAGTCAATTGCTGGCAGTTGAGCAGTTTATGAGCGTTAAACTCAATATTAAACTGACAACTCGTTACCTTCACGAGAAAACCACGTAACTACGCAAAATGGTACCTTACAGGGGAAGCAAAAAGCTTTATTTTCGAAAACAATTTTATGCCTATTGAAACAAAATTTTTACTAATAATTAAGACTAGGATACTAACCCAGATTTGAAGACAAATTTGTATTAACAATAACTAGCAGGTGTACGAGTTTTTTGCTGTTTGAAATCTCATAGAGTCTAGTAAAGTTAAGAAGTTTCTGTTTACTGTTGGTAGATNGTGTACGAGTTTTTTGCTGTTTGAAATCTCATAGAGTCTAGTAAAGTTAAGAAGTTTCTGTTTACTGTTGGTAGATTAGTTTTAAACATACGTATATATACGAGCTTCCCGAAGACAAAAAATAAACGCAGTTATGAGGATTTTCCATGAGGGTAACGAAACTGCTAGACTGCAACTTGTCTGTAGCCAGTCATAAACCGTTATGTTTCTAACACTGTTTCCTGCAAATTTAAAACATCCTCAACAAAACAATAATAAAAATTGTTAAGTGTGTAAGTGGAGAGTTTTTATAGTGATCGAAGAAGAAAATAAATTTACGATTGTAGTAGTACAACATTATATCGAAATAGGCCTACAGAATATTTTATGCGTCAAACGGTGAAGTTAATTTACATTTAACTATAAATACTGTAAACCTATCAAATAAATACATTGCGATTTTTTAATTTAAACTTTTTGATAAAAAAATATTTGTACCGCTTTTGATATCTCTGTTTTATAACAAGCAGGTTTCTAGTCATTCTTTTCTCAGTTCCAGTATTTTTTTTTATCAAGAAAGTCTAAAAATTATAGCGATCACAGCTGGTTTTGAGTAGTGCTCATTCTGAGGTTTCGCTCGTTAATCGATGTTGCTGCCAACTGGAATACTTTACAAATGCCGGCAACAGGTAATCGAATAAAATACTTTATATACTTTAATTTGTATTTTTTTTTTTTTTTTTTGGTTGTTAGACACATTTTTACCCTCCTTATTCTACAGCCGCACTAAAATCTACAATCGTACAGCTTACGAAATAACTGCACGATACTTATCCATAGCTATCGAATTACTTCTTATAACATAGTAAAAGTATTTTGTTGATTTATTTTACATAGTTTTCTCACATTGCCCTTAAAAATACTAAATTATGTATTAAACTCGGCTGGCAAGTATTTACATAGGGAAGGGCGTGGCAAGCTGTATTCCAAAAAAAGTTTCTGTAACATTGGTTTATCAAGAAACAATAAAACTACAACACATAGAATATTAGCTACAAACGTTTGGGTATAACAGTACAAGATCACAATATAGAAAGAATTCAAACCTCAGAAAATAAGGCTAGATATCCATGGCACTGCAATATTGTAATAACATTTCACCTCATGTATCAAAATCTGCTTGTAGACACATACATACGTCGCGTCGGATGCTCCTGCACAAGACCAATATGCTACATTTTTTGGTAAGCAAAACAATAAAACTATTCTTCATCTCGGTCGTATTTCGCCATGCGCACTTAGTAACTCATCTCCTGTGTTTGATCACAACCAGTTTCTTCAAATTTATTTTCGTTTCCTTTCTTTGTTGTAATTGATAGTAAGTTACATGAGCGGAACTTGTATATTTGCCTATGATTGTCACTTGGTAAATATGTGACACATTCATACGCGGTTAAGTCATGCTGGGGAAAAAAACTTATAAAAACCGTGGAAGTAATGGCTACAACGAACTGCCAATCCGAATTAAATTTAATGTTTTGAGACCTAACCACTTTCTTTTCAAATTCTCGCAACTTATCACTTTACTAAAATAATTTTCAATTTTTTTTAACAACCGTGTCTACCTAATACTTATATCGCACACATAATAAACACGAAGGCCTAAGTATATGTTAATGCAGGCCTGTGTGTCCTTACCAATGAATTCTAAAAAAAAAAAAAAAAAAAAAAAAATAATTGCAGAGACATTAAGAAGTCTTCTGGTTAATTAGATTTTACTTTTATACCCCTTTTATATCAATCTAATGTAATTCCTAAGTAAAAAACTTACATTCAAATTTCTCCATTCTTCTTGCCAATTATGTTTAAACTATTCATGTAACAAATTTTTAAGGCCACTATTATTTAACGGTTAATTAATCCTCACGCAAAAATTTTCATACATTTTTCTTCCAATTTTACCTTACAACTTTTCACTTTCAGTCTAAACAGTATATTTTTATAACACATGTTACAATCACTTGGCATCATCTTGGTAACCACTAATGTTGAAACAACACAAATATTGGGCACATCTTAGGCCTATGTATTTTCCCTTATCTCTGTACCGAACTTCAACATAATTATGTCACGCGAATGTTGTAACTTATCCTCTAAAATGATTCCAGCATATTGTAATACATTAAAACAATTACTGTAAATAAATTTTAATTTTTTTTATTAAAATAAGCAATTTGCTCTAATTTTTTGTCAAAATCTTTCAAATGATATTACTTTTTCACTTAAGTTTTTATATGTGGAAGAACATATAGAATAGAATCTATATAGCTTACTTCACAATATTTATTATTTCATTGTCATTTTTAATCACCGAAAATCACCTTTTCACGTTTCGCTTCAAAATTACACCTTTCCTTTTATCTAGGCTATTGCTATTACTAAACCATTATTCTCCATGTATCTTCTCATATCATCCACTTGCTTTCTATTCTTAATGTGACATTGTCTATCCATCTATACCCATTATACAATTACATACCTGCAAAAAATATTTTTTCTATACTATCTCCTTTTTTATAGTAGATAATCATTATACGCCAAATTGCAAATCACTGAACCGTTAAACCGAACTCTGCAGACAATTTCTATCCATAACGATTTCTGTAGCTACTATGCCAATATTATATCATACATGATGAATCTTCATGTAATTACCAAAGACATTCATTTCTATCAATCCAGTATTTAATTTCTTATTTGGTATTTTGCCCTGGACCACAGTAACGTTAAAAAAGGCATTAAAATACGATTATTACAGTTAATTGGAATTTCTTTGAGTGGTTTTGTAAAATAATTACATTTATACAAACGTGCATTCATAAGAGTGGCATGTGAATTGCTACAGAAAAATACTGCCACATATACTAAAATTCTTCCTCGCATATTTTTCTCCTAATTAATTTACTAAATCGATTGCCATTTAATAGTTATTTCTGTACACACAGAGTGTTTCTAAAACATGAGGACAAACTTGGGCAGTGTATTCCTAACGAAAATATGAGATTAAAATGTAAGCACCACTTTTCTCGTCAAATGATTAATAAGGGAGCTGTGCGCCCCTGAAAAATCCAAATTTATATTACCATACTGCAATCTGTTGTGGCTTGGATAAGTTGTACATATAAAGGTCCCATGAAAAGTTTAAGACCACACCATTTAATGCAAGATTTTTTACATTAGCATATATAACTGAAAAACACGTAAAACGTATTGCTACCTAATTGAATGTACTGTATTTTCAGAAGTCTATAGCACCTCCTTTAGCCTTCAAACACTCTCGGATCCTTCTCGGCATGCTTTCCACGAGTTTACGGCACAAGCCTACACCTATGTCATTCCAAACTAACGAAATTGACTCCTGTAGTTCATGAATGTCCCTAGGCACTGTGTTAGAAACTCGCACGCCAATGATGTTCCATAGATTCTTGATAGGGTTGATGTCAGGACTTCTGCTTGGCCATTCCAACAAGGGGATTTCTTGGTATTAAAAAAAAGTCTTTGTCAACCTGGATTTGTGGCTTGTTGATAAACAAATTACCGACCCTGCAATTTGTCGACTGAAGGAAAAATGTTTTTCAGTATTATCAATATATACTCCTTCCAGTCCACTGTACCTTCAACAAACCTCAAAATCCCTGCCCCTTGCACTGACATGCAGTTCCAGATCATGAATCCTCCTCCCCCACCACCCTGAACAGCTGATGTCAGAAATTATGGTAACAAATTTTGTGTTGATGTTCTCTTAACCCGAACGTTCTGGTTTAGGTACAGCTGGAATCTTTATTTTCGCTGAAAAGGACCTCATTCCATCTTTCCATACCCCAGTTCCTCTTGGAACAGCACCACATTCGTCTGTTTTTGTAGTTAGTTGACGTCAACAAAGGCTTCATAGTCTGTGCATACGAACACAGATTTTGCTCTCGCAAGCGACGCAAACATGTCATTTGCGAAATTATCTTCCCTGAACTCTCGAGAAAGGCTGTCTGAATGATGCTAAATGGTGTTTATTCGCTATATTGGCGATGCAACGATCATCACGGCCTGTGGTGACCTTGGGACGACCGTTCCGTGTCCGGTCAACAACTGTGCTGAAGTTCAAATACCTTTGTATAGTGTTTGTCACACACGATTTACTAATTCCTAAGTTCACAACAAGGATTGTGCTGTTTAGTAAAAATAAACCTTTCACATATGCTGGCAATAACCGGGAGTAAACACACGAGAAGGCATGAACCTCATTTAGTTTTTAATTTATTATTAATTTTATATAATATAACTAACTTCGCTATTTTCTACATACATGCATAAATGCTTTTATCAGAACGCCTCGTTATATCACTAACTTGACGTTTTATTGCTGACCAAGCGCCTTTTGCCTCTGCAACCGTAATTTCATTTCATCCGGGTGCCGGGTGAATTGCTTCTTCCACCTCTATGTTTTCTATTATGTTATTATAATTTTTATTCACGCTACCCCGTGATATTTTATTTTGATTACAATCAGTTTTCCACGTCGCAACAACGTATTCGTCAATTTTTTGTATGCTCCCTGAACAGTCTTTGGTAAATCTCAGTCAATTTATAAACTTATTATTTCCTCTCAATTATAAGGATTAGTAAGAAGAAACTACGCAGTGATTTCGGAAATGTCTGATAAACGATATTTAAAAAAGACACTCGCCAAACGTTTGCTTCAGATGCGGGACTGTGCATTCCAAATGGCCTCAAAACATTACAGCTAACAAAAATTTTCTCCGGTGGGAAATCTCCGAAATTCACAGATTTAATGATGATGCCTTTTGTATTCCAGAGAGCCCCACTAGTGGTTGCCGTTTCATACGACTGATTTTCCGGTAGGTAGCAGCTGAGTGGCTGTCATTCAGTGACAAGCATTTCCTGACCGACGTCGCCGTCTCGGGGTTTAGAGTGTGGACGATAAATCAAAATATATTTTATTTCTGCGCCAAACAATCCGCAAGAGGGACTCGTTTTTTTCCTGCGTCCCTCCTGCCAGCCTCGCTCTTCAGTGGATGCTGGACATGCCACTTAACTCGGCCTAATGAAGCCGGCGGCGCGTAGTGGGCCGGAGCAGCAGCGACGTGGAACACAACCAGCAGCACTGGACCTCGTAAACGGCGACCACGTCCCGTCACCGGAAACCGCCTGCCGGGGACGCTTTTATCGCCGGGCGCGACGCTCCTGAACACGTCAGATGAGAATGTGATTTGTGTGCTGCGACAACAGGCGAATGTCGGGGGAGAGCTGGCGTGTTGCGCGAAACTACGCCGCCGCACAGGGAAACAAGAGAATGTGACGCCGTTGCCTCGTGGGAACGGCAGCCGGCACTTTCCTGGGACGTTGCCCACGAGGAATCCGCCTAGCTGCTCGCCACAGCCACGCGGCGACAACACGGCGGGCTCCACATTCTTCCACCAAAGTCAACAAACATTTTCTTTAAAAAATTAAAAATAATAAACAGTACAGTTTTATAGAAACCCACAAATAAACACTGTACTCTACAACAAATCAAAACTACTCATGATATATATAACTAAGTGTACCACCTGTAGTATATTTTGTGCCATAAATAATTCTGCTGCAGTTTAATTAATAATACCNACACTGTACTCTACAACAAATCAAAACTACTCATGATATATATATAACTAAGTGTACCACCTGTAGTATATTTTGTGCCATAAATAATTCTGCTGCAGTTTAATTAATAATACCTAAAATGTTAATCTACACGTTCTAAATTTTTCAAACTGACGTCTCACGTTTCAATGTATATAAACAGCCTGTATAATTCGTTCACTTCCCTATTCCTCTACAGCATTAAAATATTTGTATGTTCACAGATATTGCTACGGAAATGTAGAGTCGGTAAACCGAGACGCGCTCCTTAAAAGCAGGGCGCGCACTTGTTCCGCTCGGCTCAGAATGGGCCTTTTGGCAAAAATAATAAAGCATATTTTTTTGATGGCTGGCCGCGCAGTAAGTTTCGGCCCAGACGCCGGGTCAAGCCGTAGTAGTGCCCGGGCTGCCGTGCGAAAACATGCTTGGTGCTTGAAATGCGCTGCAGCGTGTTTGAAAAATGCATTTGACGAAACTATTAAATGCGCCCCCAGTAGGTTCACCTAACAAAAGAAAGCATACACAGATGATGACGGAATTGTACTTTGAAGACGCCACGGACATTAGAAACATTATTGTTATGCCCTACAAGAAAGCTTAAAAAAAAGGTTTTTTTCAAACTGCTACACCAGGTATATATACAATAGAGAAATGCGTTGCACTTTGCTACAG
Source organism: Clitarchus hookeri (assembly GCA_002778355.1). NCBI lineage: Eukaryota > Metazoa > Arthropoda > Insecta > Phasmatodea > Phasmatidae > Clitarchus > Clitarchus hookeri. Next base: position 7,032 of record NQII01011973.1, read on the forward strand.
AGTCGCGTCCAATAAAGTTATAGGGCCACCTTGAAGGAAAGTCTGCACGCCAGTTGAACGCCTTGCGCGTAGAGGCGATACCGCTTTACGTACGTCGGTTGGCGTCGCCCCTAGTGCTTTATCGATTTTTGCTTCACTCGCACAAAAATACCCCTCACTCGCTTTAATGACAAAAACGGAACTCTCCAGTATTTCCTACATCTTCGGGTTTCGNCTCACTCGCTTTAATGACAAAAATGGAACTTTCCAGTATTTCCTACATCTTCAGGTTTCGGGAACGAGCATTGCGGAGATAGCACGATGTATATTACGCCGCTGTAAGCAGAAATTTGTTGTTTGTGCGCCAGTTAGAATACATAAACATATTCCTTGAGACGTTAAAAACATGAAAAGTTACATGTAACAATTAATATACATCCAAACAATACTAGAAACTGAAATCTTTAAGTGCATTGCTTTTTATACAAAAAAAGATTTATATTATTTGGGTTCAAATCACACCCCAGAAAAACTGTAACATTGAAAATTTTTATTTATTCCCAGTAAAACATCCACATAATGAAAATATAACATTTTTTCGTACCTATTTTTAATAACTGGAAATACAGAAAAACTAGCTAATAAATTTACGCGCAGGTTTTTATAATACTTCCGGATAATGCATTATTAAAAAAAACTGTCTTAGCTTTACGAATATTTCAGAATTTTTTTTTACCAGAGATTTTCTGTAATTTCACGGTAGTATTGTCTAACAATGTAGGCTAAGACACAATACATTTACGAGAATGTGAATAATCACTGCAACAATTCTCTATTACACGCTGACCAAGGAACAAGATGATAACAAAACAATCAGTATAAAAATAGTCTTTTGAATGAATACATTTCAGAAAAATCTCCATATTTTAAAATCTAAATGTTTTGTTCTGTTAACTGCTAATGCAGCTTTCTAGTAAACATCTTAAATCGTACAGTGCCATGCCAAGATGTTTGTAAGCGGTAATCAACGACCTGCATCGACATGCAGTCGCTCTAGCAGAATTCCTCACTAATCCGATTTGAAACAGCAAAATATCATTACACGCCATGGAAGCAAACTGACTGACACGCAGTTACGAGTTTCTATTTTTCTCCTTCCTCGTACGGAGATTGTGCACGTAAATTCTAAACTTACGGTGTTTTGTCGTATCACAAATTATTTTCTTTTAAATTGATCTAAAATAACAACTTTTAAAAAGAGGCAACCCTTCAATTATTATTATCTACCTTTCCTGAGGAAAGCTCATCTTCCTAAAACATTTATTTAGTAAGTTGTTGTTTACGAGAATACGCACAAACCCGATTTCTCAGAAACTGTATCACGAGGGATTCCCCTGAAGTCGACGACTGGATACAAGTTGCAGAGACGCGAGGGAGATTGTCATATCGCTAGGACTATGACGCTGCTGCCGAATAATCTGTACCCTTAGCTTCCATAACTCGCTCCTATTTCACCACCATCTTACTTAATGTGAAACGTGGAAAACATGCAGACTATTATGACAGTTTCGGCTATTTGCATCCTCCGCCCGAACTGCGACGGTAACTGAAAGGAACGAAGCTGATATACAAATACGAAATTGGAGGAGATTCATAACACATGGAACTGTGGACACTTTTGTCATAGTTTCCCGGTTCATATGTACAAGTAATTGTATAAAATTGCTTAACATCGAAGGGAAACCATCAGTCATGTCAATAACACTTACCTTGATGGGGCGTAGCTCCGAGCTGCGTGCGGTGCACTTTCCGCCCCTTGAACTGGAGGAGGAGTGGTACATAGGCATCGTGAAAAAAACTGCAAGCTGTACATCATAAAAAGTGGTAATATTTCCCATGAGGTGTCGCTACCCATAGGCTCTTATGAAATAGACGACATTGCAAGGTGCATTGAAGATTTACTTTCCTCCGACACACAATTCGAACTACATGGGAATCCCAATACTCTGAAGAGTGTTATCAGATGTAGCAAAGATATCTGCTTTACGAAACTGGATACTACCGGACTAATACTGCGACTCGAGCCACACATCTACGAAGCTGGCAAAACACGAGTCGTCGTGGCCCGTAAACATTTTGCCAGTCAATGTGATACGAGTAAACTGCAATTTAGCGAGTGGCACATGCCTCAATGGCAAGGCGAGAAATACGCTGCATGAATTTAGGCCTATGGTCCCTCCAGGCTATAAACTGGTCGTAGCACTGCAAAGCACCATTTACATTCTCTGGTCGTGGCGAAGAGAGCACACGAGGTGGTCGTGACAGTCGTCGACCAGTTTGGAGAGTTGGTGAACCTTTGAAATGAAGAAATAATCCAACGCAGCCTATAATCGAACCCGGTTCGCCTTGGTAGGAGACAAATGCTACAGCCGGTACGCCACCGCGTCCCCTGCGCGCACGCACGATCGAAGTGTCGTAGAGTTCAGTGGATACAATAACATCGTAACTCAGATACTAAATTTACGACGGTAAGTAGAGATTTTTGTAGCCTACACAGTGTACCTGGCCTTATAGTACAGAGAAAATTACGATAGGCACGACTGAGTTGTGCGTGTATCTAGAAGTCAACATAAAAACCGAGAAAAGGATATAGCATAACACATTTGACAAAATTTTTTAAAAAGATTTTAGATTGGATTGTATATTTCAGAAGAGTTATTTCTGATGCCCTAAATCTTTAGGTTTCCACGTGGCGCAAGTTATCTACTATAAAGATATACCATTCATATATCGTCATTTTCGGAAGACGTATATGTATGTTTATAAGTTGTAGGGTGAGAGCCCTTTGATTGGGTGTAGATTTTGCTTTGTAATACATATATGAAATAGGTTCAGTTAAATTTTGTGTGTTTACTCAGAATATCAGTAATTTTTACATTAATTATAGCGACTGATTAAAATTTATATTCTATGTCGCAATTAGTATTTTTAAATGTGGAATAGTGGCATACATAAAATTAACTGATCAATTTTAAAACTTAATAATTTGTAGATGGCATGCTTGAGAGATTCCGGCTATTAACTCGTGTCAGTAACTAGGCTTCTGGGTCTCTCAGTAAGTCTGACTAAGTAAGAGAAACTGACACCTAAAGACCNCTCAGTAAGTCTGACTAAGTATGAGAAACTGACACCTAAAGACCACCAGTTCGTATTCTTCAAAGTAATTACGCTGACTCAAACGACAGTGTTGTTTATTCATTGTTTTACATTCCATAAATAAAAAACTAATAGACCGAACTGGAGATCGCGAGGTATTTCAAACTGATGTTCACATGGAGAAGTAGGTTGTAGTTGCCATTCAATACAAACGAATATTATTTACAAATTTGAGACCTCAAACTCGGAAGTTCCTTGCGACTGAGGAGATGAGTGATATCACAAAGTATATTCCACGTACTATTATGGCTCCGATTAAAACGAATTTGCTGAGCGCAACAACGTATGTACCATCGCCTCTTAAAAGCACGTGGTATATTTATTATAGGTAAACAAGTAATTGCAGCTGCATGTTTTTGCAATTCATTACCAAACNCAGCTGCATGTTTTTGCAATTCATTACCAAACCCTAAAGAAAGCGTGGTTTTTTTTTTGCGCATTGTGTGAGCAAACACACACTCTTCAATAAAAATGTGCGCACCATGCAACAATTTTTAACAGTNACTTAATAATTTGTAGATGGCATGCTTGAGAGATTCCGGCTATTAACTCGTGTCAGTAACTAGGCTTCTGGGTCTTTCAGTAAGTCTGACTAAGTAAGAGAAACTGACACCTAAAGACCACCAGTTCGTATTCTTCAAAGTAATTACGCTGACTCAAACGACAGTGTTGTTTATTCATTGTTTTACATTCCATAAATAAAAAACTAATAGACCGAACTGGAGATCGCGAGGTATTTCAAACTGATGTTCACATGGAGAAGTAGGTTGTAGTTACCATTCAATACAAACGAATATTATTTACAAATTTGAGACCTCAAACTCGGAAGTTCCTTGCGACTGAGGAGATGAGTGATATCACAAAGTATATTCCACGTACTATTATGGCTCCGATTAAAACGAATTTGCTGAGCGCAACAACGTATGTACCATCGCCTCTTAAAAGCACGTGGTATATTTATTATAGGTAAACAAGTAATTGTAGCTGCATGTTTTTGCAATTCATTACCAAACCCTAAAGAAAGCGTGGTTTTTTTTGCGCATTGTGTGAGCAAACACACACTCTTCAATAAAAATGTGCGCACCATGCAACAATTTTTAACAGTNTTTTTTTTGCGCATTGTGTGAGCAAACACACACTCTTCAATAAAAATGTGCGCACCATGCAACAATTTTTAACAGTCGTGAAAGTCGGTAAATAAACAAATTGATGGATTATAAGGAAACAATTGATTTCGTGCGATAGCACATACGCATACGTAGTACAAGAGCGCTGTCATCGCTCTTCGTTGCGAATTTAACATTTTAGAACACGGCGTAGACAATANACGCATACGTAGTACAAGAGCGCTGTCATCGCTCTTCGTTGCGAATTTAACATTTTAGAACACGGCGTAGACAATTGTCTACTTGTTGCACAGGAAGATTATTTTAGAGCGGTAATGAATACTGCGAGGGTCAGTGCCCAATGACCTTCNATTGTCTACTTGTTGCACAGGAAGATTATTTTAGAGCGGTAATGAATACTGCGAGGGTCAGTGCCCAATGACCTTCTTGGAGGTAACTGATACGTAAACTGTGCTACTGCTCTATATAAGAACTGGCTCATATCACTGCCGCCGAAGACGATGCCTATAGCATACTGGTTGTGATAACGAAACAAATTCGTTGTCAATTTATGTACTGTACGCATTGTTTTTTCTTATTCGCAACACAAGAAAACCATATATTAATGTGGGGATTAAACGGTTAAACATCCACAACAGCGTATGTATTTTGTCACCCATGGTAACTGCCTGGCTTAATTAATAAGCGATAGGTATACCGATAAGTCGTACGAAACATCCGTACGAAAAACAGAACGAATTTAAGAGAGAACGGAATAGAGTGGGTATATTCGGGTGGCTCTTAACATCGAGGTCTTGTGAGCCGATGAGGGTGAACGGGAGATCCCCGAGAAAACCCGCCCACCAGTGGCATCGTCAAGCACGATTCCTATATGCAAAAATTCCGGGAGTGATCCCGCCGGGAATCGAACCCGGTTCGTTAAAGTGGGAGGCTAGTAGTCTGACCCCTACACCACCGCGGCCTCAAGAGAGAATGGATAATAAGACTGTGAGAACAGCATAGAGGGCGCGCCGATGTCGTATGTTGATTTGGCCCGTTAGCACTTTACAGTCATTTTGTGTTGAGAGCAATGGATACATCAAGAAACCCCTCCGCGACTGACTAGAGCTCTAGTGTATGGCCATTTAACCATTCACGGCTATCTTGTCCCCATCCAGCCTCGCGGGGCGCACCGCTAGCAGCGAAAGAGCGTACGCATCTCGTCACTCAACTCGCTCGTTCTCGAACGACATTTAAAGAAAATATCATTAAATTTCTCTACTAGTCTTACACACTGTGAGCATTCCTATGGAATTGTCATATTTCTTTCACGTGTTACGGTTGACCTGTAAAAAAATCAATATCTCACAACTAATATTTACAGGAAAGCCTCCTGGAACATATAATGTTAAAAACTACCTTTAAATCTTGACTTCCGCGAAAAATTCGATATTTACGCTACCAAAGCCCAAAGAAAATATTAAATTGTATTATAAAATTTTTTTAATAATATTGTTATAAAATGTTTTAAATAAATTTTTTATAAATATTTAACAATTTTTGTAATTTTAAATAAGTTTAATGCAAATTTTTAAAATTGGGTTCAAGGTCATCCAAGCTCACTGGCATGGTATCAAGGTCAGCCAGATCCAACATGGCTGTTGGGTGATTTCACAACATGACGGCCGGCCGGCTCGTGGCTCTTACTTCCCCATTCTCTTATGCCAGAATCAGCTATATCTGTCTACTCACCTATTTTCTCTCAACTATTAATAATGTTATTTGTAAATTAAATATTGAAATTTATAGTTAGAANTCTGTCTACTCACCTATTTTCTCTCAACTATTAATAATGTTATTTGTAAATTAAATATTGAAATTTATAGTTAGAACAACAGTAAAAGTTGAATTAAACAAAAAATAAGTTACTTCAAGTTTGTCGGACCCTTAGAAATAATTTTTTTTTATAATTTTACTTAATATTATTTAACTCGTTGCGCATTGTATGTAATAACATTTTCGTGGAATAAAAAAATTTAATACTTTATTTTTTCTGTTTTGTGGNTCTGTCTACTCACCTATTTTCTCTCAACTATTAATAATGTTATTTGTAAATTAAATATTGAAATTTATAGTTAGAGCAACAGTAAAAGTTGAATTAAACAAAAAATAAGTTACTTCAAGTTTGTCGGACCCTTAGAAATAAATTTTTTTTATAATTTTACTTAATATTATTCAACTCGTTGCGCATTGTATGTAATAACATTTTCGTGGAATAAAAAAATTTAATACTTTATTTTTTCTGTTTTGTGGCAGTCGTATTAACAAATACTAAGTTGTACCGATGAAACAATTTACAGCATAAACTAATGCCGTGTGTTTCTGCTTGACATATATGTAATCAACAAATAACAGTTCGACTATTTTTTTAAATTTTAATAATATACAAAAATTAATTTATATTTTACAATTTTTTATATACATGGTTATTATTTGGTGATTACATAAAGTGTCACGTGGTAACCCATGGGATTAGTTTACTTTGTAATTGTTTTCTCCGTACAACTTAGTTATTATTTGTTGTAACGGCTTCAACAAAACAAAATATTTTTTTTTTAAATAAAATTATTTAAACATTAAAAGTGTAAGTTTTTTTTTCTAGGAAAACGTCATCACATACAACGCAAACGAATTGAACAATGTTTGGCACACACATAAAATTATTAATTTTTTTGGGGTCCGATGCCCTTAAGAGAAGTATAAAATGCTTGTTATTTACGGCGTATTTAAGAAATAACCAAACTGGGAATAAATCATACTACCCCCTTTTGTGTAGATGAAATGGTGGTGAGTGTCGACTGGCGCAGCTGTAATCGCCGGGAGCTGGGAGCAGCCTCAGCAAGCCGGCGTGGAGGCCGTCACGTGGCGCGGGGCTAAATGGCCGGGGCGCAGCTCTTGGACGGCCGCGTAATTGGAAATACCGGCGACAGATGAGACTTCGTGTGCGGTCCGGCGTCTCCAACACACACCCCTCTCCCCCACCTCCTTCTTCGCTCTCGACACCTCCCGCGACAAACCCTGCCAACTTACCGCCAGTCGCCATGGCTGCCTGCTCGCCGCCAAGTTCACGTCCTCGCATATGAACCTATGGGATCGTCTCCACCCGCTACTTAAATACAGCCTATTCGCGGTTTCGTCACACTTTTTGAATAGAACCTTTGAAAAAAATCACTCCATATATGACGTGCTTGGTTGTTTCCTAAATATTTCATGTTACACAAGCGTTTTATACACTGAAGAGCCAAAAAAAACTGGTATAGCCGTGCGTATGCAAATAACAGAGGTATGGAACCAATCAGAGTAACACGATGCGGTCGGCAGCGCCTATACACAACAAGCGTCTGNCGCCAAGTTCACGTCCTCGCATATGAACCTATGGGATCGTCTCCACCCGCTACTTAAATACAGCCTATTCGCGGTGTCTTCACACTTTTAGAATATAACCTTTGAAAAAAATCACTCCATATATGACGTGCTTGGTTGTTTCCTAAATATTTCATGTTACACAAGCGTTTTATACACTGAAGAGCCAAAAAAACTGGTATAGGCGTACGCATGCAAATAACAGAGGTATGGAACCAATCAGAGTAACACGATGCGGTCGGCAGCGCCTATACACAACAAGCGTCTGGCAAAGTTGCTAGATCGGTTACTGCTGCTACAATGGCAGGTTATCAAGATTTAAGTGAGATTGAACGTGGTGTTATAGTCGGTGCCCAAGAGAGATGGGACATAGCATCTCCGAGGTAGCGATAACATTTGGATTTTCGCGTACGACCATTTCACGAGTGTACCGTGAACATTGGGAATCCGGTAAAACATCAAATCTTCGACATCGCTGCGGCCGGAAAAAGATCGTGAACGAACGGGACAAACGACGACTGACGAGTATCATTAAACGTGACAGACGTGCAACCCTTTCTCAAATTGGCGCAGAAATCAATGCCTCTGCATACCTTCAGACTTTAGTCGAGTCCATGCCACGTCGTCTTGCGGCATTTCTGCGTGCTCGCGGGGGCCCTACACTATATTAGGCAGGTGTACCGGTGTTTTTGGCTTTTCAGTGTACTTACTCATTTTCCATTATATTCAAATTTTACTTATATCTTATGTAAGAATGATAATATTTCATTTGTACCAAATACGAATAAAACAGAGAGAAAATACGTGTGTTGTAAATGTCTAGTAAGAAACAGTTGTTATGAAAAATATTATTACACTGAGTGCGCACGAATGCGGTGCGTTGTCCCTTTGGAGTAATTTTATAGACTCGGTTAGAATTTGTTCGNTACCAAATACGAATAAAACAGAGAGAAAATACGTGTGTTGTAAATGTCTAGTAAGAAACAGTTGTTATGAAAAATAGTATTAGACAGAATGCGCACGAATGCGGTGCGTTGTCCCTTTGGTGTAGTTTTATAGATTTCGTGAAGTTTAGTTTGCATGAGGCGGAGGAATAGTCTGGAAGTATAACTTTGACAGAACTTCAGAAAAGTTGGGAAGAAACAGTTAATGGACTATATACGTTGTTCCCTGTCAAGTAAGCACTTTTTAAATCGGACCTAAAAAAACACTGGCCGTTAAAGTGCTCACGTACTTGGCGTTTGCATAGTGTTTGAAATACACGTTTTTCCCACGAAACTGTCAAATGTCAAACTTGCGTCCAATGTACTTATCTACGACAAGAACACACACTTCAGACATCGCGCGCATTAGAAACATTTATCAGAGCATTCCAACTTAGCTAAAGACGGCTTTATCGAAGCGCTGTATCTCAGAATATACACGTTAGGTACATGCAAAAATACCCAAGGGTATTGAACCTTGCCAGAGACTTTTCACCAGTAAAATGATAGGATCGCCGCTTCATGTCTCACAGGTACACGCAGAACGACGAGAACACTGTAGGCCAGTTCAGAGCCTTGCGCTTAGTGGCGATGGTGCTCTTGATGGCCGTAACAGTGCAGCCCTTATTACTCCCGCGGAAAATAACACCATATAGGTGAGCCCCTTAACTGCATATATGTTACCGTATACACTGGCATGTCGGCTCCCAGTTAAGTCAGCGGTGAATTAAATAAAATAGTCCGAAATCATGACGTGTTGTAATTGTAATGTTTAAATTTATGGCTAGTAAAGTCGATGTTATTTTTGTTTTGTAGACATTAGAGTAGCAATTGGCATTTCAATATCACATGTAGGTTCGTAAAAATTTCACATTCTCTCTTGACTGACGCATGAAGAGCCATTAGGCCCATAGCTATATGTTAACTCTACGTATGTCAGAAGTATACAAAATTGTCAGAAAAGTAGAACTTAAGCAGGACTTTCAAAAGTGCTCAGTTTACCGATAACAGCCTATACCTACCTTTTGCATAGGCAACAATTACTGCAGTCTATTCGCTGTTCCTTCACACCTTTTGAATATAACCTTTGAAAAATCACATAATATATTACGTGTTTTGTTGTTTCCTAAATATAACATGTATCACAAACCTTTTATACTCGTGTTAACATGAAAGTACCTTATTTTTTTATTAAATTTAACTTTTAATTATAATTCATCTATACATTAGAATATTTCATTTTTGATTAATATGAATGAAAACAGGGAGAAAACAGGTGTTGACAATTCTTAGTAAGAAATAGTTCTTATGCATAATATTATGTTACTGAGTGTGCACGAATGTGGTGAGTTGTCCCTTTGGAGTAATTTTATAGACTCGGTTAGAATTTGTTTGCATGAGGCGGAGGAATATTCTGAACGTAGAACTTTAGCAGGGCTTCAGAAAAGTTGGAAGTAAACGTGAATGGACTATAATAGTTTTGTTTTCTCGCATATGTTTTATCGTAAGTCTAACAAAATTGCTGCCACGACAAGGCATAAATAATAAATAGCCTCAAGAACATTCTCAATCTGTTACAGCTTCTCTGTCATTAAATAGTAATGACTGCCGAATTGTGCGGGTGGCTAAAAAGGTGATAACAGCAACGACACACAATACCAACTTAACAGACTGTACTAAACAGTATTGCATATTTTCACTCCGACTTGCTTGTAGCGTGTTATTTAAAGTAGTTATAAAATTTAAAGGCTTGTTGAAAAAATTATACTTGAATCGGTGGCAGGGATGTTTAAAATGTGGCTGTTCCGGAACGGTTTGATTTTGGCGGTAGTTTTTTGAGTCAGAGGGAAGGGGCAATGAGTATTAATTTTGCAATTCAAGTTGGTAGAACAAAATAATGAGATTAATATATTGCAACGCATTTATCTAATATAAAAATAGATTATACTAATGTTATAATTTATATTTTACTTTAGTGAACAACCAACTGCACTGNTAACAGACTGTACTAAACAGTATTGCATATTTTCACTCCGACTTGCTTGTAGCGTGTTATTTAAAGTAGTTATAACATTTAAAGGCTTATTGAAAAAATTATACTTGAATCGGTGGCAGGGATGTTTAAAATGTGGCTGTTCCGGAACGGTTTGATTTTGGCGGTAGTTTTTTGAGTCAGAGGGAAGGGGGAATGAGTATTAATTTTGCAATTCAAGTTGGTAGAACAAAATAATGAGATTAATATATTGCAACACATTTATCTAATATAAAAATAGATTATACTAATGTTATAATTTATATTTTACTTTAGTGAACAACCAACTGCACTGAACAACAAACGAACGAAGCTAGCGTGACCTTGTACGTTGTAGGCA
>NQII01011974.1:0-18189 GCA_002778355.1 Clitarchus hookeri
TGGCGTGAGCTCAGCAATCTTCTCATCTCTCCGCTTGTAATTGCTACTTCGTTTGGAAGTTTAATCTGTCACGTCGCAGTGCCTCTGCTTGAATAAACGATTTAATCTTTCTTTTTATTTTTATTTTAAGTGCCTAACCCAACCCATGTGCCTATGTTATGCGGGAGCACGTGATGACATCAAATACACTAATGTCGCTTGCTGGTGCCGGAAGCACCGTGCATGGTCCCAACGAATTATCGCGTGTTTTGAAAGCCATCCATTCGTGATCCTTCCTTAGCGANCACCGTGCATGGTCCCAACGAATTATCGCGTGTTTTGAAAGCCATCCATTCGTGATCCTTCCTTAGCGATTAGCGATTTTTAACTTGAAGATAACTTAGTAATTGGCTTGTTTTCCACGCGCCTGTTATGGTCGCAAATTAAGATATTTTGTCGGTTTTTTTCCTCGTGTCGTTCACGTTATCTGCGTTACTTTGTAAATCATTTCACTTTTTTTTCGTGAGATATTCCTGGAAATGACGTGACGTTTTCGGGCCGTGTGCAAAGAAGAACTTAAGTCACCACTGCCATTAGAAACTAAAGGAACTCGGCACTAAAGGACTCGTTTCGTATGCTCAGTCACATTAAGCGTTAGCGCGCCTTATTTTACTAAGCGTAGAAATCTAGTCGCCGATTAACCTCCCTAAGTTGCCAACTAGTGGAGATGTTCTGCAAAATGGCGATTACAAGGTTTGTATTAGATTAAGATTTAAATAATTTATTCTGTACGAGGCTGAAAATCCACACAGTCATGCCGTGGGAATGAATTTACGGACCTGAAACCCTACAGATAGGTTTAATTTTTAATTTTTTTTATAGTTACATTTTTCTAACGTAATTCGTATACATCACTACTAGTTACGTTGCAGGAACTAGATAGCGCAAAACATAATACATTTTTTTTACTAGTGTTGATTTTTAATTGTTCTCATAAGTAAGTCTAGAAAGTATAAGAATTCGTTTATAAAATACAACAAGTTTTACAATAATGTAAAATTTTTAAAAATAATGTACACAGCTGAAATAATAAGTGTATTACACAAAGATAATTATGTAATTACGAAGTGTATTAAACAAATGTTACTCTTATTAGACTTTTACACTTTTATATTAGTACAAACACCCATTGATCAAAAGATTCCTACTAAAGAACAAGAATTAAATTAAATTTTTTTTTTTGTATTTTTTTGGATTTTATGAAGGTTTTTAGAATTTCTTTTTGGGTTCAAGTTTATCCAAGGCCGTGGGCACGAGGACAAGGTCACAGATGTGAGGTCAATGTGAAGGTCATTCAGATCTAACATCTTGGTCGGAGTCATCAGTGCCACCTAGGTGTTGAAAATGTAAACAAATGACAAACGAAAAAACCAATATGGCGGGTGGAGTGCATTCGACAGAATAAGCAAAGGTGAGNCCGCGAGCTCTGTATAATTTTTAAAGTAACATATATTTCGTGTACCGCGTTTACGAACGACCCTACACACGTCCACCAACTTCCGTTTACGAATGCAGCGCCACCCAAACAGTTCACTAGTTGCCACGCGGAGCAGCACCTCCTGGACGCGCTGACTCGCCACATCAAAGCCTATTCTTAACACGCCTGTTGATGGCGAATGGATACATAAACGAAAAGACACGGCGATTGTCAACTGTCAAGAATGTGGCCTTCTTATATGGTACACAGTATAACACAGTATACATGCGACCACAATGTGAAACGCCTGCAGCTCAATAACAAGGCTTCGTGGGACATGTGCTCATAGAAACATTTTTAACTTGTTTTGATCCCAGGGATCACCACCCGAGGTTCGTTACGATAGTTGTGATACACCCTGTATATTGGGATAATACCTATTTGGTGCTCAATAACGGTGAAGGGTGGGTATCATCGGGACAGTAGCAGCAGCGCCTCGACGCGACGTGGCGTGGCGTGACGTGACGGGACTATTTCCATCGCCAGCACCTAGGCCGGCGAGCGAGCTCGCAGCGGGCTCCCACGGCGGCCGAGCGCTGCCAATTATTTCGCGGCCCGCCCTACTGCGCACGGCCCGGGACTATTTCCATCCTCGCCCTCGCGTGCGTTGCGAGAACCCGTCGTCAGCTGACACGCCGATCTGCGGATCGCCGCGGCCACTCCACCACACACGACCGCGTCGATCTCACGGGGAGAAAACGTACCGCATGTTTACCCCCCAAGTACATCACAACAAACGACGTGTTGCAGCATGCTTCAGTCGTGAATACCGTAGCTTGTACGTATATTCATGTTATAATACATACACTAACGTTTACTTCCAACTGTTCTGAAAATCCTGCTAGAGTTCTACTTCCAGGATATCCCCCCCCCCTTTTTTTCTCATGCAAACGAAGCTTAATCGTGACTAGAAGATCACATCAAAGGGACAGGACACCGCGTTAGTGCGCGCCGAGTTACGTAACATTTTCCACGCGAACAATTTCTTACTAGGCATTACCAACAACACACCTATTTTCTCTCTAATTTTATAATTATTAATTATAAACGAAATGTTATAATAAATAGCTGAAATATAAGTAAAAGTTCAATTTAACCAAAAAAAATGGGTTACTTTTATTGTTAACAGAATTACAAAACGCTGTGATGCTTGGTATATTTAGGAAAGAACCAAACACGTGATACATCGGGTGATTTTTCAAAGGTTCCATTCAAAAAAGGTGTGAAGAAACTGCAAATAGACTATAATATAGACATTCGTACTAATACGGGAGTATTCATTAATAATGTAATAAGCTTCATAGATGTCTAGGATATTTCACATACACTTTTATCATATCGTACAGGGCTTACATTAATATACTTAATTATTACGGGGGGAGAGAGAGGAATAATTGTGGTGTCGCCAGTTTTTGAGTCATAAAAAGTATTCAGCAATCATTATTGCAATTCATTCTTTGACNAGGAATAATTGTGGTGTCGCCAGTTTTTGAGTCATAAAAAGTATTCAGCAATCATTATTGCAATTCATTCTTTGACAAGGCATAGTCTGTCACTCAGATGATTGAAAAGCTGTAGTTTATTTGTTTATCGTGTGAAATAAACGGGGATTGATTACTGGTTACATTCTGAGAATGGCTACAGAAACGAAAGTGGTACACGTCGAACTACCATAATATCTAAAATACTATGAAATAATGTTATTTACTATAAAAAAGTCAAATTATCAAAAATTAATCTGAATCGCAAGTAATGATATATATATATATATATATATATAAATCTTAGGTATCCTAGTCACCACCTTAATTTCATTATTATGATGCTTAAAACTTTCAATAAAAACAATTGCATCATTGCAAGTTACACAATTATCCAATTCGACAATATAGGCTACAATGCATACACTATATTAATTTATGATAACATAATTTGTACATTAATAAATTATTTTGAGTTAAGGTTAAGTACGAATTTCAATAATTAAGTGAAAAAAAACAAACTCTGGATTATAATTACAATTTAACTGTAAATTGTCAATTTGTCCAAAGCGACTACAAAATGCGACTGTCGGAATAAAGCTACACTACATGACAAGATTACCATCAAATATAATCATGTACAATTTTTATTTCATTTCTTTTTTCATATTTTATTTTTTAATATATCTCATGTATCTGGTGACTAAGTTACCAATATTCAGTTTTATTTTTTAAAATACATATATTTTACGCAGATGATTTACTCAGCCATTTTTGTAGTTTTTTTTGCTCGACTGCACTGCCTGATAATGTTTTCTTATATTATGTAATTTGTCTTAGCTTGGTTATACTTTCTAGTCACCACAGGCAACGGACCAAGTTCAATTAAATTCTGAATATCAATCAATCACACGAACACCATTGAAGTTGAAAAGATAAACTAGTTTGAGAACTCACGTCTGAACATATAGGTTTTAAAAATTCCCAACAAAAACAGCACATTACAAATTAACATATTTACTTATGAAACACATTTTTTCCTTAACTGTTTCATAATAAATTAAAATACTTTTTAAATACTTTTATAAAAATACTTTTGAAATAATTTTTTTTACAAATAACATTATCAGTCATAGTGAAAATACGTGCAACGTCAACCTCGCTGCACACCACATATACAGATAGATACGTGATCCACGGTGTCGCGAGGTCTATAACCGCTAGAGCGCCGTGGGCATAGTGCGAGTATATAGGCACGCGCATCACGTCTCAGATTACGACCTCTAGACGCAAGCCGTGCGCTGAATTAGCGTGCGGTCTTTACGTCGCCACCCCTCGTCTTTTGTACGACTTTTAACTACGACCGTATCTTTATGCGCTGTAATACTGAAGGAAAAGTTATCTTCACCTGCTCGCTCTATCTCTCTCTCTCTCTCTCTCTCGCTCTCTCTCTCTCTCTCTTGCTCTCTCTTGCTCTCTCTCTCCCTCCCTCTTTCTCTTGCTCTCTCTCTTGCTCTCTCTCGCTATCATGCTCTCTCTCGCTCTATTGCTATCTCTCTTGCTCTCTCTCTCACTCTCTCTCTCTTGCTCTCTCTCACACTCTTGCTCTCTCTCTCACTCTCTTACTCTCTCTCACTCTCCTACTCTCTCTCACACTCTCTCTCTCTCTTGCTCTCTCTCTCACTCTATCTCTTGCTCTCTCTCTCTCTCTCTTGTTCTCTCTCTCTCTCTTGCTCTCTCTCTCGCTCTCGAGATCAACGTTTGATATATGATCACATCAGTTCCCTACCAAGTTCTCTGTAAAACGACGTTCTTCGTACACCAAAAATCCGTGCCATCCATCTACGAATAACACGCTCTCTCCACAGAAACTTGAATTCATAAACTTTTAGAAGAAACTTAAAGGGGTTGTATTTTCTCATTAATTACAGACACCGAGTTCTCGCACACCTGCACCTCCAACTAAGAAACAATAATCCGCGAATTATAAAATCCATGAATAGTAATGCGTACCCCCCAGTAAAACACTGTCGTAATTACAATATCCTAGTTCTCGGAGAAATCCACGTGAAGTGCATTGAGTTTATAAATAAACACGCGCGATTAAATTGCAATAACGGCTATTTGATACGACGCGTTCTACAGAAAGCCGTGAAAGACGACGTTGCACGCGATCCTTTGGTGAATTTTGTCCAACACGCCGACTTGAAGACCGAAATACGGAAGAGGACGACTGGACGGGTAGTATGAAACACAGGGTGAGTTGATTACAACAAGAAATATTTTTTGTGCAGTGCACGTGTGATCACCATCTGTCTACGCGTTTATCTTCCATTACTGGTCTTGGTCCAAAGGTATAATTTCTTTATCGCCGTTAAAACTATACACGCACAACATAATGTTTTCGGATGCTGTACATTAAATTCTTGGTTCTTCCAGTTTTTTTTTTTTTAAGAAAGCTCTGGTGGTACCCCTGTAACCAACTATCTGTTGGCCTTGCATTGCAGTACAGACAAAACAAGGAACAACGAACTCATAATTACGTCACGATATTAATTCATCCAAAATTTGGCAAAATCTGTATTGTGACATAAATACGAGGTTGTAGTTCTGTCGTTGTGTCTGAACTGCCGAGCAAGGTCAATAGCTGATTGGATATAGAGGTATTGTATGTTGGCGGTTACCTCGTACTTTGTTAATCAAACCTTTCAAAAAAAAAACACCCCATGTATTAGGTGTTTGGTTGTTTCCTAAATATATCATATCACAAGCGTTTTACACTTGTGTTAAAATAAAAGTACCTGATATTTGATTGAATTGAGCTTTTAATTTCGTTTCATCCTATAAATTATAATAAATCGTTTATAATTAATGCGACTAAAACTGGGTGGAAATAAGTGGGTTGATAATGCCTAGTAAGAAATAGTTCTCGTGCAAAATATTATTACACTGAGTGCGGACGAATGCGGTGCGTCTTCCTTCTGGTGTAATTTCCTAGATCAGTTAAGCTTTGTTTGCATGAGGCGGAGTGATAACCTGGAAGTAGGACTTCGGCGGGGCTTTAGAAATGTTGGAAGTAACCGTGAGTGACTATAGTTTCGGAACTTCCTTTTTTTTTTTAAATATAAAACAAGCTATAAAATTACAATGATCCCAATATGACGGGCAAAAGTTCCCCTTCAGGGGAATCCCTAGTAAACAATATTGAACACCCAAGGTCACATAAGGCCATAAGGAAGCGTTGCAACGGCGACGGAAAATATCACAAGCAAGCTTCGCGTGCTTTCTTTCCTCAGAATTTTAACCGGAGACACATCAATCTGTTCAGAAAATATACAGCATTGTCGCTTTACCTTAAAACACTGTCTTACATAAGAATAAATATAATAAACAGAGGGCTGACTTTGACACTTCAGCGACCACATTTGTGTTTCAATAACATAATTTTTGATTTGGCAACAAAATGTCGACTTTAATTTATCCTGAAAAAAAAAAAACTTATATAAAAATACTCCATAGCTTTTTTTTTTTTAATTAGAATAGACACAACTTCTTACTAGGGAGGTCCCTATAAGGGACCAGTCTATCTGGCGACATTTTCCCCGTTTGACGCCGAAAAACGCGGTNATCTGGCGACATTTTCCCCGTTTGACGCCGAAAAACGCGGTAGCGATTAAGGGCGACACCGCCACGCGCATTAAGTGCGCCGTCGCCGCTACGCGCAGGCTCTGATGAACTGGCGTGCAGTGTTCTCGTCGTGTTGCGTGTCTTTAAGCGGTGATCCGCGTATCATTTTATAGGCGGGAAAGTCTGTAGNAGGCCTACCGTAACAAGCGACAATCAGCAGCGCTGTCAAGCGGCCAAGTGCTGAACAATGCGGCCTGTTACGGCACACTCGGGGCCGCGCGTAGGGGAAATGCGGCGTGCCAAGGGGACGTCGCAAGGTGTTGGACCCATCAGTGGCCTCTCGCTTCTCTCAGGCACAACCTTCAACTGCTCTCTCCGCCTCTGCTGAACTCATCAACACGCTCATATCAAACGCGGCGCGCGCGAGCGTGTCTACTAGCGTGATTCTGGGGCAAACATTGAGGGGTGGTAGAGCTCACTAAAACAAACAATTATCGTATGGGAATATACGGGCGGGAGTGACGCGTTGAGGCACAAACACAAAAAACATTAACACATTAACGGAAACATAAAATGTTCATTAGCAGCATACGTAACGAGTGATTCCGTACAGAAAATGTTAAAACCATTGCTGGAAATGCATCCACCAACAGTCACGCATGCTTGGCGACCTCTACATATGGCGTGATTGGCTGGCAATGGTGGCGTGCGTGAAATACCCGGCGTATTTGAATCTGTTCGCCAATCACTCCACCGACGCTACCAAGCTTGCATTACTGTCGGTGGTAGCAATTTTGAGCAATTATTATAAACATTGCTGTAAAAAGGCATTTAGCGGNTAGCAATTTTGAGCAATTATTACAAACATTGCTGTGAAAAGGCATTTAGCGGCGACGTAAATAAACAATGTGTTGCATTTCACGTGTTATTTTTGTGTTTGTGCCTCAACGCGTCACTTCCGCCCATATATTCCTATACGATAATTGTTTGTTTCAGTGAGCTGTACCACCCCTCAATGTTTGTCCCATGATTTTAGAATCATCCTGTATACGTTAGAGAGAAGGAACTTTACACGTCTACTATTGAAATGGTTATACTACGGCCACATTTCACAATTATGTTTTATTTCACTATCTGAAAGAGATTTATATGAGGACCACATAAATGTTAATGTTTGTAGTCAAATGTTTAAAGTTTTCAAAATATAGCACCGAAAAGTCGAAAATTTCGGAATATGGGATCCTAATTTTGTATGCTCAAATGATCTGTATCATACACATCATGTTAATTAAGTATCAAGGATATTTAACAATCGGTGCTTGGGTACTGGCATCCTAAATCTATTTTAAAATACGTAGTGATGTTTTTGCCCAATACATTTATTTTTCGTCCGAGAGAAAACAGTATAAATATGTATTAGTTTCACTTGGCCGAATAAAAATGTATTGGCAAAAACATTAATACCCATTAAAAAATATATTCAGGATGCCATTACAAGAGTACCGATTGTTAAATAGCCTTGATACGCAATTAACACAATGTGTATATGATATAAGATCACATTACTTGTGATTTAGTTTGGCGAAGTTAATTAGAAGCATGGAAACTTGGGATCCATATTTGGAAATTTTCGACTTTTCGGTACTATATTTTGAAAACTATAATCATTTGTATACAAATATTTACAGGTATGTGGTTCTTATATAAATCTCTTTAATATAACGAAAGAAAAAAATATCGTGAAATATGGCTTTAAACAACTTTCGATTCTTATATTCTGTTATAATTCCTTCATTCCTTCTACATTACATATTTAATCTATAGTCCATTCAAGGTTACTTCTAACTTTTCTGAAGCCCTGCTGAAGTACTGCTTTCAGGTTATGTCTCCACCTCGTGCAAACAAAGTTTAACAAGGTCTAAACATTACACTAAAGGTACAGCGTAGCGTACCGTGTTTGTGCGCACTCACTTAAATGTTTTGCATGAGAACTATTTCTTATTAGACATTACCAAACCAACACACCTATTTTTGCTCAGTTTTTATTCATATTAATTATAAATTGAGTATTATAATTTATAGATACAGTATANTTATGCGTTACCAACACACCTATTTTTGCTCAGTTTTTATTCATATTAATTATAAATTGAGTATTATAATTTATTGATACAGTATAAATAAAAGTTCAAATTAACCAAAAACAAGATACTTTTATGTTAACAGAAGTATAAAAGCTTGTGATATATGGTATATATAGGAAACGACCAAGCACGGTGAATTTTCAAAGGTTTCGTAAGTAGTTAGAAATAGCCGGTGCTCTTGCACCTGGCGTCTGGCGGGGACGAGGGGATGAGCCGACCGCCATCTTGTATGACTCCACACGTCAATTTTTTTCCCCTCATCCCTCGGAATTTCCTTTTTTTCCCTCAAAAACAGTCAAAATCGTCAGAATTTGCTTCACAATTTCGCGAATTTCCCTCAAAATCAACAAACATTTTCACAAAAAATGTGTTTTGCACAATGCGGCTGACTTTTGCACAATTTCCGCCGATTACCCCCACAATGTGGCTAACAACTCCTTCTTGGGGTTGAGGGGTTACCCTGACATTCATGCTCTGTCATTCCATGCCAGCACCATCCATATTGTCTGAAGAATGTTCGAGTTCATTGCCCCATCATGCAACTNTGCACAATGCGGCTGACTTTTGCACAATTTCCGCCGATTACCCCCACAATGTGGCTAACGACTCCTTCTTGGGGTTGAGGGGTTACCCTGACATTCATGCTCTGTCATTCCATGCCAGCACCATCCATCTTGTCTGAAGAATGTTCGAGTTCATTGCCCCATCACGCAACTTCTCTCATCATGCTCTGTCATTCCACCTTGGTTTTCTCATATGCCTTCTGGTATCCTTTCACCTGGCATCCTGGAGCTACGCCCACCAAATTCATAGCACAGTTCATCACTTCCGACCGCAATCAAGGAGATAAGGACAAGTGGACCTTNCATGCTCTGTCATTCCACCTCGGTTTTCTCATATACCTTCTGGTATCCTTTCACCTAGCATCCCGGCAGGGACGAGTCTCATGCTGTCACACACACTAGCCTAGAGTCGCAATGTGCGCAGGCATCAAGTACGCCCTAAGCCCACCTGTAAGCATTGTTGGCTGTAATTTCCGAACCGTATAATATATAGCCACCAAATTCATAACATAGGCATCACCCCCGACAGCGAAAAGGGCTGCAGGGTCAAGTATGCCCTAAGCCTACTTATGAGCATAGTTGGCTGTTATTTCCGAACTGTTTAAGATATAGTCATTAAATTCATAACATAGGCATCGCCCCCGACGATGAACTGGGCCGCAGGGTCAAGCACACCCTAAACCCACTTATAAGCATACTTGCCCACCATTTCCCATCCACAGAAGCTATAGGCACCAAACACATATCATAAACATCACCTATGATCAAGAACAGGGTGATAGGGTCAAGTACACTTTAAAGCATCTTATAAGTATAGTCGACCACCATTTCCCGCCCACCGAAGCTGTAGTCATCAAATTCATTACATAGACGTCGCCGCCGACAACGAACAGGTTGGTCGTGTTAAGTACGACCCAAGCCCTCGTATAAGCATAGTTGGCTACCATTTCCCACCCACCAGGGCTATAGTCACCAAATGCATAACATAGGCATCACTTCCTACGACGAAAAGGACCGCAGGGTCAAAGACACCTTACACCTTCGTTAAAGCATAGCTGGCTGCTTTTTCCCCACTCACAGAAGCTATAGTCACCGAATTCATGTAAAAGCCATCACCTCCAATGACAAACAGGGTGATAGAAACAAGTACACCTTAAGCCCTCTTATAAGCATGGTTGCCCGATGTTTCCTACGCGCCGGAGCTACGCCCACCAAATTCATAGCACAGTTCATCACTTCCGACCGCAATCAAGGAGATAAGGACAAGTGGACCTTAAGCCCTGTTACAAGCGTAGTTGGTCAGCATTTCCAAACCTTTGAAGTTCGGGAACATGTAACAACCGTCCACGCATGTAAATAAAATAAAGGCATACATACAGGCGCATCGCAAAGTCACCGATGCATGCAGGAGTGTAGGGTCTGAAATAGTACACACATATGCATCGGTCTGCATGCGCTCGTCAATCACCCACCACCGCCCTTGTCGTCTGCTACCGCAGGGGTCTACCAACGCGGATCACCCTCAGTGACAGCTAGACCCCTTTACCCATCGAAATTCAGGCTGTATATATAAATGTGAAATTATATTCGTAAATGAACGTCAGAATGGGTAACATACAACAAACAATTATATGCCAGGAAAAAATCCAAATATTTACAAATGTGCTCAATGCATGATGTACATACTCGTGGGTAACTGTAAAATACACATATAGTAATATAAACGAACACCACCAGTCCAGCACACGGGACGGTGGCCCGAATTATCGTTAGCATGGGTAACCCTTAACAACCAGCCATATATTAAAAAAATAAAGGGGTATACCATTGCACCGATAACAAGACATACGTAGTCGCAGATTATATTAAAACACCATTAGCCTAACGCGAGAGTTGGGGAAACCGAGTGTAAAAGATATGAAACCACCCCGTATATGAAAAATCAGCCACATGACAAACAATGAAGGACCAGCATATACGCAAGTACATCACGAGCACGATGTCATAACGAGTCACAATACATTTAAAAAATATCCCGTTGGCGCCACAGCCCATAATAGCGATATCAGCGTATGTCTTGCTATCGGTGCAATGGTATACCCCTTTATTTTTTGACTATATGGCTGGTTGTTAAGGGTTACCCATGTTAACGATAATTCGGGCCACCCGTCCCGTGTGCTGGACTGGTGGTGTTCGTTTATATTACTATGTGTGTATTTTACAGTTACCCACGACTATGTACATCATGCATGGATCACATTTGTAAATATCACGCCAACATGAGAAAGAACGAATGATCACGAGGGCCAACCCCCTTTGAGTGCAATGCGTCAAGTGCAATACACACTGCGCGACTTGTAAAGACTGCGTTCCTTTACTTGACACAAAACAACATACATTGTAAACCGTTAGTAGCGCAAGAGAGAAGTCACTGCTACGCGCCGATGCAAACAGATATACAAAAAAAATTATAAAAGCATGTAGTTATAAGAAATTAACGACCAGTGTATATTGCGCGAGCATCGAGTTGACGTCGTTTCGCCGCTGGTTTCAACAAGCAAGTGGATGAGTTTCCTCCACAGATCCACGCGGAAGTTACCGCTCTCAAGCGTGTGCTGCTTCTCTCAAAGCATCCGCGCTATCGCCCCATCGGGACTTGGATTCCTGACGTGCTTCCTTGCTTCTGTCACGCCACCGTCTGCAGGAGAATTTTCCCGAGATGTTTAACACATCAGGCTCCAGTCTCTTCCAGGCCCGGACAGGCTGATTATCCCCGCATGTCGCTGGGACTTTTGGAACGCAGAGAAATCTTGAAGGATGCATCGGCACTAGGAAAATTATTTATGCACCTATAATGTTACGCCACGAGAGCTCAGTGGGTGCGTTCTCCACCAGGCACCGTTTAATGAGAGTCTTCGCGAGTGAAAATAAAATTGAAAAAATAGTTGCAGATACCGCAAATCAGCCGAATTTCTTCTACACATAACACGCGAGTAATTTTGATGACGCTCTCAAAGATTCGATAATATCATGCATGAAAAAAAGTCTACACAAAGGAAATTCTCCGTCATATTTAATAATAACTAACTGGTCGAGTAGTTCCCGAGATATGACGGCAGTGCCACCAAAAAATTACGGACGATTGAAGCACAAGGCAGGCACTTTCACACCACCAAGATTGGGTTAATCAGTTTCACATTACAAGGAACACTACAATAATTACCACCACTACTTTGGAAAATACTGCTTATAAAATTTTTGAAGTAACCTTCCACAATACTGTCTGCGTTCATAACACGGCGGGAATTGGTTGAACGTTACCGATGTGTGAGAGGTTACGTCTTTCAACACGGCACACTAGAGGAGTTACCTGTATGGTTTGAATGCATGCAATAAGGCTCGGTGCACACGAGCGTCGAAACGCAGCGCGTAAACGCAGGGCGTAAACGCTGCGTTAACACTGCGGTGCTGCAGCGCCGGTAACTCATGGGGATTGCACCCGTAGTGTGCGGCACGTTGAAGGTGATCAGTGTAGGAGTGAACGTCAATGAGTGTATAGGCCATTAAAAAAACCAGTAGTTTTGGCGTACTTAGTTTGTGGTGATATTGTAGAGAAGCGAGCTAGGAAACATTGGGNGACAGGCTGATTATCCCCGCATGTCGCTGGGACTTTTGGAACGCAGAGAAATCTTGAAGGATGCATCGGCACTAGAAAAGTTATTTATGCACCTATAACGTTACACCACGAGAGCTCAGTGGGTGCGTTCCCACCAGGCACCATTTAATGAGAGTCTTCGCGAGTGAAAATAAAATTAAAAAAATAGTTGCGGATACAGCAAATCAGTCGAATTTCCTCTACACATAACATGCGAGTAATTTTGATGACGCTCTCAAAGACTTGATAATATCATGTATTAAAATAGTCTACACACAGGAAATTCTCCGCCATATTTGATAATAACTGGTCGAGTAGTTCCCGAGATATGACAGCAGCGCCACCAAGAATTACGGACGATCGAAGCACAAGGCAGGCACTTGCACACCACCAAGATTGAGTTAATCAGTTTCACATTACAATTAACACTACAAGAATTACCACCACTACTTTGAAAAATACTACTTATACATTTTTTTAAGTAACCTTCCACAATAATGTCTGCGTTCATAATACGGCGGGAATTGGTTTGAACGTTACCGATGTGTGAGAGGTTACGTCTTTCAACACGGCACACTAGAGGAGTTACCTGTATGGTTTGAATGCATGCAATAAGGCTCGGTGCACCCGAGCGTCGAAACGCAGCGCGTAAACGCAGGGCGTAAACGCTGCGTCAACACTGCGGTGCTGCAGCGCCGGTAACTCATGGGGATTGCACCCGTAGTGTGCGGCACGTTGAAGGTGATCAGTGTAGGAGTGAACGTCAATGAGTGTATAGGCCATAAAAAAAACCAGTAGTTTTGGCGTACTTAGATTGTGGTGATATTGTAGAGAAGCGAGCTAGGAAACATTGGGTTCATCCTTTGGTGCAGGGGTGCTCAGACTTGTGCCATCAGCGATCGACCGCAA
This sequence comes from Clitarchus hookeri, assembly GCA_002778355.1. NCBI lineage: Eukaryota > Metazoa > Arthropoda > Insecta > Phasmatodea > Phasmatidae > Clitarchus > Clitarchus hookeri. Next base: position 13,896 of record NQII01011974.1, read on the forward strand.
AAAAAAAGGGGGGTAAGCGATCGACAAAAAAAAAGTAAGGGGGTAGAACTGAGCTCTAACATGACAGATGGTAAGCCTGTCGCTTTTACGACCTATGTATGTTTTTTTTTTTTTTTGGTTAAGCCCCGGCCACACTCGCGTGTTACTATACCGAGTACACTTTGATCAGGTTATGTTTACATTTTGTAAATCGTTGCCGCCATTTTTCGAAGAGAGCGCGACCTAGCGAGAATATTCATAACGATTAGCGCGAAGGTGTACTCTCATAACGATTAGCGCTCCAGGCGACGGATGAAATTGTTGTTTGATTTTACCAAACTTGCAAACTTGCCAAAAGGGAATAAGACTCGCAAGGCGGTTTCTTAATCCAGAAAGCCATTCTTTACAAACANAAACTTGCAAACTTGCCAAAAGGGAATAAGACTCGCAAGGCGGTTTCTTAATCCAGAAAGCCATTCTTTACAAACAATGGAAGCGAACAATACTAAGCCGCGCCGACAACTCCGGCGGTGCGCAGCGTTCTTCTCGGCGTGACTTTACATTTTATTATTACGTATCACAGTGTCGCCGTACGAGTGACCGACAGAAGGCGCTTATTTTTAATTTCTTGAGGGAATGTGGACATATGTCCGCGATCGACTTTTAAAGCTCTCGCGATCGACCGGTCGATCGCGATCGACCGTTTCAGCATCCCTGCTTTAGTGAGTAGCCGACTGCTAAAGGGGGCGTTTGCGACGTTCTATGGAGATTTACGAAACGATGAAAACAAATTCTTTAATTATTTTTGTATGAGTACTCGGTCATTTGACGAACTGGCAGCGAAACTAATAGACTCCATCAAAAGCAAAAACCACTGTGATAAGGCTATCTACTCCGCCTGTAGAAATGTTGGCTGTCACACTGAGGTGGGTGGGCTGTAAATAATTTGAAGTATTCATTGTTAATAGCGCCGATAACAGATATAACATGAATGTAAAAATGAGGTAAGTTAGTGACTGATTGAAAACCATTACTTACTACATAGAATTAGACGTTTTTGTTTAAAAGAGTCTGCTAGCATGACCTCGAAACACTACTTGTAGGGCTTGCATGTCTCCCCCGCCTGCCCTTCGTCACAGGGCATTATGAGTATTCAATAGCCTCTGGGCATTATGAGTATTCAATAGCCTCTATGTTCCCTAAAATGACATATTTGTCTAAATATCAAAGATGCAAATAGAAAACAAAACTCCGAGGGGTGGTCCACCTAATCCCCCCCCCCCACTCCGGCACTGCATATTGAGTTATAACCAATGGAATGCACGTGACGTACAGTAATAAGTAAGTGCTTTTGAGGAATTCATAAAATACCCATATAGTTACCATCCCAATACCTTCATTGTGATGACACACATGAAAAATATTATTAGGTGTTTAACCTGCATGAGAAAAACAATTACGTAACATCGTGCGTAGCGAACAGGTCCATCGATTCTCCGCTGTCTGAGACTGTCGAAGTGATGCTGTATGGGGAGCAGGCAGTCGTCGTGTATGATCCCACTGGTAGTTGGCAGTTGCATAAGGTTCCGCCGGTGCTGCAGGCACGGATTGATTGAAGGTGCCTTGGCTGCTGTAAATAACTTGAAGTGGCTGATGAAAAGCTGAGTAGTTGAAGGGAGAGTTACTCGTGCAGGAAACCATGAATTCTGTAGATAGTAAGCAACTTGCAAGCTCGCGAGGTGTTTAGCAGGATGATTTTCTCAAACATCACACATACGTAAGTTATTTCACATACTACTTAAAACCTGTTGATTTAGATTGCACATGTCAGGGGAGTGGGCAAGCCATGGCAGTGTTTGGACGCAGGACTGTCTCGCCTGGAATCCTGGCCAGAAATGGGAACAGATGGGGACGTGGGATGTCATCCGCTTACCATGCAGGAACTATGAATCTGTACTCGACCAGAGTACAGATGATGTGGAATAAGTGGAAGCTGCTGGTTGGTTTCGGGAGACAATGGAAGGAGGTTTCTGAATCAAAGCACGAAATCGCTTAAGTGAGGTCATAACCTCATATTTAAACTCCAGCTTATGGTCCACTGATAAGGTACCCACTGCTGGAAGGATAGATTCAAAGAAAAACCTAGTCCCATATGGTTGTTCTGCGGGAGCTGTTGGTGGAGGTGTCATTGAAGTGTTCATGAAATTTAACAAATTATTTTCAATTGTCCTTGCGACGTTCTGCAGCAGGCAGCTTATCAAAATTGTTACGAGTCTCAGGTATAGAGGCCGGGGCGGTTTCGTTGTCGCCTGCTTGTTCTAGGGCGGGATCCACTTCTCCGCTGACAACACTGGGTTCATTATCTGCAATTGTTTGGGCTGGTTCCTGATTCCATTCTCTGCAGCAGGAATGAGAGCTGCCTGGCGTAAACGTAACGTCTTGCTGAATGTCCTCCCTGCCCTAATGTGGTTTTATTTTTCTCACTCCTTGTGAAGTTGTCTTTTATACTCTTTCATCTCTTCTGGAACTTGGAACTTGTACACAAAAAAAGTGTGTGTTAATAACGCAATAGTGTACACGCTTCTATGTATATTTAATAATATATGCTAAAACTGAACTTAGTATAAGAACCTAAACGAATAATTATTTTTCAGGTACTTGGGTAGTGGATGCACGCTCCTTGACCTGCATCCTACTAATATTATAAATGTGGAAGTGTGTGTGTGTGTGTGTGTGTGTATATGTTTGTTACCAGTCAGTTCCATAACGGCTGAACGGATTTTGATGAAATTTGGTATGTAGGTACTTTAGGTCCTGAAATAGGAAATAGGATACTTTTTATCGCGGAAAATTGTACGGTTCCTGTGGAATAACAACAAAATGTAATTCTGCAACGACTAGGAACGTGACCGAAATTTTTTTTTCCCTCTGGTGTCACAGTTTATCAGGCCACCAGAGAACTTCTGAAATGGCTTAACGACTGCTATCAATCGATAACAACCGGGATAGAATATTTAACGTGCCCTCCGAAGCCCGGAAGCGCTCAGATGTTATGCCACTAAACGGTCACCCATCCAAATGTGTGCCGCTGGGAGCGTTGCTTAACTTTGGTGATCGATTAATATCCCACAGCCAAGCGCAAAACGTTGTACCTAGGTAAACTTATTTCTAAAGCTACAACTTGATGAAACTCACGTTTTTATTTTCATACACCGACGCTGGAAAGCGGAAATGTGGTAACTACGCAATAGTTGCACATATACACTCCAAAAACAATACCCTACTTCTTGGCTATCGGGTAAAAACACAGAGGACAGGTGGTCGGAAATTGCTACGGTGTTTGACAAACGTGCCAACTTCCCAATTTGTATCGGTGCTTTCACGCATGTTCGACTAGTGAAACCAGATTTCAGTGGTTCTCTATCCCATAACTACAAGAACATAGGCGATGCAGCGTTCGCTCCCCGGTTATGTAATGAAGGCCCTACAGTGGAATGTTACTGTCATACAAGGAGCGTATCTTCAACTACAGGTTGTCTCTCTTCAACTACAGGTTGTCTCGTTCCCGAAGGTACGGGCAGTGTACATTCGGAATTCTCACAAACAAATGGAGAAATTTCCGCAGACATTTAAATGTATCCTTGAACTTTGCAATTGACATTGTTAAGTATAGCTGTGTTCTACACAACTATGTTTGTCCGAGAGACGGCGACAGCTTTCAAGACGCATTAAGTGTACATGGGCTACATGAACCGGACAATGATATACCACCAAGGCAAGCAGGGTTTCGTTAAACCGCAGAATAAATGCATTATCATATTATTTTGTGAGCCCTGCTGGCAGTGTATCATGGCAAGATAGCTGCATATAATGTCAGCATTAAGAAACAACGTAAATGTGTAACCATCTGACATTTACATTAGCAGACAATTTCCAGCGTAACTGGATAAGTTGTGGTGTAGCATTCTGTGTTGTACATATACATGGAATTTTACTAATCGTTAGTTGGAAACAATTGTGCGAGGTGGGGACACACACACACACACACACACACACGCACGCGCAGCAAGGTAATCTCACATGCCTATCTTTGTGGCTAGATATGCCGTGTCTGCAATAGTGGGCGTTCACCGCAGGGCCCGAAAAGTATGCAGTAGCAACATACGCCAATGTATGTACATTTATTTGAGACTGCTTCTTCTTCTTTCATTCCCGCGATTCGTTTATTTGCCTAGGTATGTGACTATTCCATATTGCAGTAAACGAAAATGAGGTTTATACAACTGCTGAATTACAGGAAAATAAAAAAAGAATA
>NQII01011975.1:0-31685 GCA_002778355.1 Clitarchus hookeri
CTCGAGATGCAGCTCGGTTAAACCTTCTCCAAAGTTCCATTTTCACGCCACTCAGAAGGCCATCTTCTCTCATGCTTGTGATGGAGGTAGGAGGAATTAAGAAGGTACAATAAAAACTGCTTGATTCATGAGCGACACCGTAGTTTCATACTACTTCGTGTTGCAATAGCCAAATTCCTTTCCTATTACATTCCTTAACCCAAAATATCTAAATTATCAAATAAATATTCTATTATTTTATTTTAACCTTGCACCCTCATGCTTTCACTTNCAAAATATTTCCTTTATTGACTATGTGTTGCTTTTCTCATGAACTAAACCACTTTTGTCTCCGCTTTCTTAGCATATCTCTTCGCTGCTGTGCGGACATACAAATACATACAAATACCACACTGTTTATGTGCGTGTTACACAAACTCGTTGTAATACCAAGGAAACCTGTATAAGGTTGCAAATGCTGACACAATTGTCAATACAACTTGTCATTAACTGCAACAGCAAAAATTATAAATACCATTTTCTTATCTTTGTTTTGGCTGATATTCTCGAATGTCAAATACTTTACTCACAGCTAGTGCATAAAGTATGGTATTTCTTAATTTAAAAAAATAATTAATTAAAATGTTATTTATATTTATTGTAACAAAACTGTTAAGATACATGAGTATGTCTTTTAATATATACTTTAGCAAAGTACAGAAATATCAGACTCACATTCCAATCTAACACACACTGATGAGTACATTTTTGACAGGCACATATGAAACAACACATTATGACAACCAAGACTGTTTAAATATCCATACAATTCACAAAAATGTGTAATAAATAATAAATTAATATAAATATTATTGCAAATTGTTTTATGTATGGTACAAAAGTTAAACGCACAACTAGGGCTTTAAATGTAATTAAAAACAGGAAGATGATGCCTAAGTCCTGTATTTGCCAAAGCCAACATATCTGCCTGATTAAAAATGTCTACAATTAAACGTTGGAAACCAGTTGGAAGCCAGTTGAAAGCCTCATGATTTAATATTAATATTCAAGTCTTGTCTTCCCATGTGTATGATATACTTAGTTTCTCTCTGCAGGTAAATGAAAATGTATAAAAGTTTTTTGGATTTGAACAAAATGTTTCCATTACAAAAATTTACACACTACTTAATGATAAATTGCAGAAGTCTTGTGCTGCATATTTTGTAAACATAGATCTCAAAAAAATTTTTTATTTCCACAAGGAGAGTATACAACTGACATGAGTGAAGGGGCAGACATAAGTAGTGAAATATAAAACATTCAGCCAACAATTGACAACTGGCAACATACATCTTATTTTCCGTGTATTAAGAGCTGCTCCAAAACTGTGTTCCAAATTGTCAGTGCATAATGCAGGTACCAAAGCACGTTACTAGTGCACAAGAGATTCGGATAGATGTACTCGTGTGAGTGTTGCAACGTAGAACATGTATGCCTGGACGGAGACATATCAGACAGTACTTGCTTATTTCTAATGCTTGGTCCAGTCAATTCTGTCAATATGAACGAGAATTACATAGACGAATTTGAGATTTGTATTGCATGTTCAAAAAACGTAAGGGAGATGCACAAGAATCGTTAAGGTTGTTTATGTAATTCTATTTCTGTTCAATTCATTAAGAGAACTGACAAAAATAAATTATTTACAAGAAATAACTGGCAATTATTTTTTTGGAGAAAATAAGAGAAAGTTATTCCATTTGAAAAAAATTGGTTCAAATAATTATTACAAAAAAAAAGGTCAGGTCCACTATCTAATCTAGGGAGACAAACAAAGCTTCCACATACAAATATACAAGAAAGTTAAGGTTGCAAGTAGGCCGCTAGGCTACCAAAAATACACATACAAGAACAGGAATTCAAGTGTAGTACTTGTCGACAGGCACGCGCACACATACACAAAGAAGGACACATTTTCCATGCGGTTACGCAATCGCGACGTATCGCTAGCTAAGCCAGCTTCATCAGGTGGCGAGTTGTAGGACAACTGGAATGTAGGGCATGGGGAATCTGGAGAGCCTTGAGAAAACACGCTGACCAGCAGAATAGTCCCACATAATTCCAACACATGAGAAAACCCAGGAGTGACCTCGCTGGGAGTCAAAGCCAGTTCATCTTGGCGAGAGGTGAGCAGCTGACTGGGAGTGAACTACCGAGAACCACCACAAGGCCGAGCACCGTCATCCATAGGAACTGGCGGTATTGCAGAAGACAGGGGAAACAGAGACACGTACCACGACAAGGAACAACTGATGTTGCGAAGCCAACAATAAGCTGAGTAATGACACACATAAGAGACAGTCAGATACAAACGGCATTCCTTTCATAATGGCAGACAACCTTCCCATCCCTGCTCTACCAACTATGACAGCTACGTTCAACTTTACTTTTGAAGGCTGCCAGAATCACCTACCCCCATCAAACCGTTTCATTAGGTTTTGGCTACAATTATGTTTTCATAAGTAAAAAAAACCTGTATGTAAAGATGTTCATTCATGTTGGTTACATGTAACACTTTTATAAAAAAATTAATGTTGGAGAAGAAAAAAAAGACTAATAAAAAACGTTATGCAAATGCACCACAAAATTTTTGAATACACAAAACATCACAGCATAAAGCTTATAATACTGCACCAGAAGTAGATATTTCCTACTTTAAACGGAGTTTGCTACGAGTCAGCTGATGCTCATATGCACCAGGAACACCCATCACAGTTGCCTTGACGAAGTATTACTATATACCAACCAAACACTATTGTATACAAAAAAATTTTATTTTGAAGTTAATTTGGCTAATAGAAAAATGAATGCATGTGATGAAGTAAACCAAACCCATTGGAAATATGCAAGTCAAACTTGAGCCAGGCATGTTATTCAGCACAGTGAAAGCTAAAAGCCAAAGTCGGACAACGATTTTTACACCATTTAATAATGAATATCACACATGTAGGACATTTAAAACGGGACAAATACTTTAAACATACAGCAGACAGTATTTGCACAATCACAAAAAGCGAGATGTTCTACACACATTCTCCAAACAGTGGTTACAAGAATATACTAACGCACATTAGGCCTTGTAAATATTTCAGTCAAAGTACAATACAGTCAGTCGAAAGAGCTGTCCGTGCACGACAGACTAAGTACCTCGCAAAATACATCTCCAGAAAAATTTGTTCATTCAATCACAGGAAAAAGTGTTATAAATTCACAATTACAAATTCACTACAGAGTTCTATTAAAATGTTTAAAAAAATATAATTTAGTAAAAAGTAAAGTCTTGAAAATTATAAATTATTTTAACTAACATAGCCTTTTTGTTGTGGTAATTACAACTTCCATTCAAACGATTGTTATTCTATAACGGAGGAAAGTTCTCATTTCAACCACAAAGATGCTGTACGTATGAAATCATCTGAATGAATTTTAAAACTAGATCAGGCCAGCTCGCCTGAATATTTAATTTCTAGTTGAAAGTTGTGGATCACTATGCCAAACCAGAATCTTGTTTCAGGAAAAATTAGTAGTTAATACAGTATAATACTACACGGTTACACAAAATAATACTGAGATATTTAAGTACAATAATAGAAAGTATTTTGAACACTTTTACGAAAATATTATGCAATATGTACATGTGTAAGTATTTACTTTGAAATGTCTGTCAGAAGTCGACGACGTACAGAGTCTGCAACTCCAGCCAGACCGGCCACTTGCCGTTATTTACAAACACTGCAGCCAGCGCACAGTAACATGTGGTTAGCGAATGTTGCCGGCCGTCGAGTGCCCCCACCACGGCTCACACAGGGGCTGTGTCTCAGCTTGTCTTCTCCTTGCCGTCCTTGGAGAGCGCTGCCGGCACATCGCTCTTGTGCTGGGTGCACTTCCTGAACTCCTCTGCAACAAGGCAACGGGATGGCCACCGTGTATACCTAAGCATTCACTAAAAACCACTTTCGTGTTTCGATACTACCTTCATGCACAACAAGCCTGTTTTATACGGTGCAGTTCAACTAATGAAACATTCTCTCATTTAATGGTACTTTGANGTGTGGTTAGCGAGTGTTGCCGGCCGTCGCGTGCCCCCACCACGGCTCACACAGGGGCTGTGTCTCAGCTTGTCTTCTCCTTGCCGTCCTTGGAGAGCGCTGCCGGCACATCGCTCTTGTGCTGGGTGCACTTCCTGAACTCCTCTGCAACAAGGCAACGGGATGGCCACCGTGTATACCTAAGCATTCACTAAAAACCACTTTCGTGTTTCGATACTACCTTCATGCACAACAAGCCTGTTTTATACGGTGCAGTTCAACTAACGAAACATTCTCTCATTTAATGGTACTTTGACTGTGTAACGAACAATTTTTTTCATACTGTATTAATAAGCAAAAGCTTTTGTAATATTGATGTAAAACATCACAAATACTGTTATAGTAAGCTAAGCAATTTAAAAGTTTGATAAACTTTTTATTAAATTCATTTTTCTTAAATCCATGTTCATGCTTTGGTAATTGAATTTTTGACTTGTCTACAGGCAACGTTTTATAACAAAAATTATGTTTTTTGAGAATGAACGTGAGCACAGCAATTACAAACATCAATATTAACGTTACGTTGCTAAGTTTTGGAGTGCACAAAAAAATAATCGATATTGTCAACAAGATAACATTTATCTTACAAATATTAGTGTAACCATATTTGTAACACCCAAGATGCCATGAAGATGGGTTGAATTAAGCAATTTATGGAGTTCCATTTGTGTGTGCCTGCGTAATCCCATATAAGGCAACATACAGCTGCTCTCTGATCACACTCTCTCACAACATTGTAGAAATGAGTGAATTACCAAATGTGACATAATTCCTGCCGTCCGCATTTTCTTTCTTGAACATAGCCTGCAAGTCTTCCTGCGAGATGGCCCACGCATACGAGAGTGCCTTCATTGCATTGGGAATACTCAGCCTGTCACTTCCACTGCTGTCAAAGATCTGCACAACATTGCAGAGAAAATGTTAACAAGCTACTCTACTTAGCACCAGGCTTACATATTCAGCAATTTGTCTAAAAGCATTTAAGTCATTTGACTCTTCTTATGTTCTTAATAAGCCTACAATTTTCTGTCACTTCACAAATATCTAGAGTTTTTGTAGTTATTGAATTACATTACACTCATTTAGAGCTATATTTTTTTTTACATATTCTGACTCAGACTAGACCTTTAAAAAATAAACCTAGTACAAGCTCTAGTGGTGTGGTGTGTGCGTTTGCATTGTGCGAACGTACTGGTGAGAAGGAGCTATGTCAACTTTCACATACGCCATCAAGTAAGCCAATGCCATTTCATTAATTTAATGTGCATGTATAGCAAGAACACATCTGTGCGCAACATGTCCATATATTGATTTTAATATTACAGACTGTGACTTTTTCCTTGATAAATTACTTACAAATTGCTCATTAATTAGTTATCTACAACACAAATTAACTAAATACCATCCAGCCTTACTCATCCAATATGCCATTACACTGTTGGGTCATCATACAAAAGCTTCCATGTATTTAATTTATTGCACTTTCACATAAGGATTGAACATGAAAAGCAAGTGCATTCCAATAATGCAGGTATCTTCATTATATAAAGGCATAGTAATTTACAGTCTATTCATGATGGCGTTTGCCTAAACTCTGTTTGACAGATCATGTTAAGTGGGATTGGACACAAATGGTATACAATGTTCGCTCATCCGTAACCTATTTGTGGCAACTAACAGAACTGCAAGAAAATTTTACAAATAACATAACACCAGAGACATATCTGTTCTCGCCCATCCTGGAGAGTAGGAGATGAGGAGAGGATGGAAGAACCATAGAATGAATATGGGAGATGAGATGGTAGGGAGGCGAGGGGAAGGAGTAAGTGAAGAGATCTGAGTGACCCGGCCGGAGATTGAGCCCGGTTCGCCTTGGTGGGAGGCGAGTAGTCTAACCACTCAGTCACCGTGGCCCCCGGGGGGAAGGAGAAGGAGTAGAGTCTCTAGGCTTACCCAAGTCTATCAACGAGTAGGCTAACTGGCCTCATAGAAGCCTGATATCAAAAATTTCAACAGAGTTCTAAAGAGCTAACATTACAAGACACAAGACACTGCCGGCAAGGACAATTTCAGCAAAAAAAAATGATAAATGCTTAGCAAACGCTAACAGCTGTAAAACTACACATCAAAACTGCTGCACTATCAAACGGTTATTACCTTGAAGGCCAGCTCCAGAACTTCTTGGGAATTTGTCGCTTTCGATATTGACAGAGCACTCAGCAAGTACTCTCGGAAATCTATGTTGCCAGAGGACGTCTGAAACAAGTCAGTCCAGAACGAGCTCCCATCTTCAAGATACTAGCGCTTGCACAGTAGAACTTCAGTACAAAGTACATCAAGAGACTTCTGATTTGTTCTTTATACGGAAAGAATTTTATATAACATACATAGTGATCTCTAGCAACGATATCATCCCTCGCTTTCCTTAGGGCTGACAGCCCACTGCCACGCACTGCTCGCCTACAATATACCCAAACTGACATCCTATCCTGAATCCGAGATGGCAACCGAGCCATGATGCACAGTGCAAATACTCACGTACCTTCACTGGCGCCGTGCACCACCACTCGAGGCCAACCAATATCAACATCAACTCCCAAATGTTAACTTTGTCACAATCACGCAAATGGTATGTCTTAAACTGCGCTTGTGTACCAATTATCAGATGCAAACTAACAGAATGTACTTTGTAAACTGAAACAATGGAAATGGCTTATAAAAAGAGTTTTGCACAAATGTTAAATTTTTTTTCAAGCCCAAAAAAGCATCTTTATACCTATAACTTCATTATCAAGTTTCAGCTCCAACGAAAAGTTATTTTTCTAAATCAATAAACAGGCATATTAAATCATTGTGTGCTATGACAAAACTCCTGTTTATATATATATATAATTTCCAAATAATATATGGGGAAAATCAAATTGATTTGTCCTCTAGACCAAAGTTAAAATGGGCGAGTTGTGTCACTTTTTATGTTTTTCTATGAAATGAACTGCACATCCTGGTTTCACCGCTGACGTAAGTCAGTGGCGGATCCAAGAGAGGTAAGCGTACTTCAGCCCCGCCCTTTGCGCTTGAGCTCACACTGGATATAATAAGGTTATTCTTGAAACTATGTACATTGTTCATAAATCAGCATTAACATATATATATATATATATACCTAATACAGTGACAAGAAATTTTTAATAAAAATTTACTTAAATAGCTAAAGCACTAAGTACTGACGTTTGTGCGTAGAATTAGAACCGAAGGCATACTGGTAAGCACCCCCTCCCCCTACTTAATAAGGAGGGACACCCAAGTTTTGCAAAAACGATTTCACGAATGTACTCACAGAAAATATTTTATAATTATTGTTGAACCATATGTTTCTACCAAAAAAAGATAACACATCTTTTAATTATAACATTATCAAAAATAATTTTTTCAAAATAACCCTATTTCAGAAATTAAATCCAAGCAATGAAATATTTAAATCCTGTGTGTTGCGCCACTGGCACGCACTATTTTCTGGTGGCATCATCCGCAGCTGGCATTAACTCTCGGCACTCTCATGCATGCTCAGATTAAGACACTTTCGCAATTGGATGGTTTCCGTGTTATGCGTCTTAGGTGTGCGCGCGAATCCCAAACATACATTACTGAAGTTACCTAATTCTGATTGGCCAGCCATGTAGGAAAATGTCTTCTCACCCAGAAACTCTGCCAATAAGCAAAAGAAAACTCCTGGTACGGCCATAGTGTATTGAAATCTAACATGTGCAGAAATCTTTTCGCAAAATTCGGATGTCCTTAGCTGTAGATCAAGCACTGGATATCAGCTGCAGTCATGAACACGAGAGGAAGCGGAGGGGAGGGAGGTGGTACAAACACACCTTGTCGTAGAGCTTGAACAAGAGGTGCAACGAGTCATCGCCCGCAGGGACGCCCAGCAGCTGGGCAAACTCCTGGCAGCACACTTGGCCGTCGCGACTGTTCAGTTCGCCGAGCGGCCGGTGCAGGAACTGCTCCTCCACGTTCCTCTGTGCAAGCCTGCCACCACAACAAACAAACACTACAATCATACCAGCATTTCATATAGTTCAGTGATAATACGAAAACTAGTTGCTTAACAAAAATTTTTAATTTTAATTACAATTTTAGTGTTATCAAATATTTGTTTCGTTGAATGGAAATGAACATTTGTATGTGTATCCACTTGTGTGTGTTTCTTATAATATTACTAATGTAAATACATAAAACTAAACTTGAAATGTTGTCAGACTAAGTTCTGCAAGGATTCTATTTCATCTTTTTCTTCCTCATGCAATCCATCTTTGTCACTTATGTTTCTTACGTACTCACAGAAAATATTTTTTAATTATTGATGTACCATATGATTCTACAAAAAAAAAAAGATAACACACTTTTTAATTATCGCATTGTTCCTTCTTGATGAAAACATTTCAAATTTTCAAACACAGTTTTGAAATCTCCCTATCCCTGAAAATTTACTAGGATGAGCAAATTTTCCCTGCAACAAGCAAACAGGTGGGATAGTTTTATAAAATTTTGAAGTATGAAAAGAAATCAAATTAAAAATCATTCTCAGTTTAACAAAAGTGGTAAAAAATTTTTTTTTCAAAATAACCCCACTTTACAAATTACATCCAAGCAATGAAATATTTAAATCCTGTGTGTTGCGCCACTGGCACGCACTATTTTCTGGCGGCATCATCCGCAGCTGGCATTAACTCTCGGCGCTCTCGTGCATGCTCAGATTAAGACAAAACAGAGTTGGGCTGGCGGAACAACTTGTGGCGTTTTTTGTAGCCTTAACTGTCAAATAATGCACAGTGTAAGCAAAATATAGTTAGGTCCTTTTATACAAGACTAACATCAGGATCCTGCTCTAGTGTGTGAGGGTGGAAAGGTAGACCCCTACATATTACAGAAAAGCACCTGCATTTGCCTGGCAATCTGATGGAAAACAATTTAGCTAGCTACAGTTAACCCGCAATCCTCCCAACGGAAGATGAAGCATGCTCGGTAACCAAAGTTGAAATACTGGTTTCATGGTTCATGACCGTGCACGGTGAAGTGAAGTGAGTATGGTGCAGCGCCAGATGCAAGGGCTGGGGAAACGGGAGATCGCCGAGAAACCCGCCGACCAACGGTATCGTCTGGAACAATTCCCACGTGCGGAAATATGGGACTCCAACCCAGTTCTCCTTGGTGGAAGGCAAGTACTCGGCCAATGCACCAACACAGCCCTGCTTGACCTGCTCTAGTGTGTGAGGGTGGAAAGGTAGACCCCTACATATTACAGAAAAGCACCTGCATTTGCCTGGCAATCCGATGGAAAACTATTTAGCTAGCTACAGTTAACCCGCAATCCTCCCAACGGAAGATGAAGCATGCTCTGTAACCAAAGTTGAAATACTGGCTTCATGGTTCATGACCGTGCACGGTGAACTGAAGTGAGTATGGTGCAGCACCAGAATGCAAGGGCTGGGGAAACGGGAGATCCCCGAGAAACCCGCCGACCAACGGTATCGTCCGGAACAATTCCCACGTGCGAAAATATGGGACTCCAACCCAGTTCTCCTTGGTGGAAGGCAAGTACTCGGCCAATGCACCAACACAGCCCTGCTTGANAAATATGGGACTCCAACCCAGTTCTCCTTGGTGGAAGGCAAGTACTCGGCCAATGCACCAACACAGCCCTGCTTGAACAGAGAGCTAAAGACAAACAGTTTTCTGTGATATAGTTAATAACATCACTAATACCTCAGACCACAGTCCNCTTGAACAGAGAGCTAAAGACAAACAGTTTTCTGTGATATAGTTAATAACATCACTAATACCTCAGACCACAGTCTGATATGTACTAAGGAAAACCCATTTTGGTGTACACAAATTTTAAAAACCACACTTTTTTATATATTTTGAGACAAAACTTAGTTTTGTAATTCACTGGTAACATTAGACATTCCAGTTAATGTTTATAATAGAGGCAAGGATTGTTTTTTTACAGAATGTTTTGAAAAGTGTGCGACAGACCATGTACCACGCTGCTATTCAATTAGCGGCCTGCGGACCTCACACCGCCTGCCAGACTCGACAGACTGATCTGCGGACTAAATACTTTATGAGCAACTCTTTTTACTGATATATACTTTTGAATACAATTACCTACGTCAATATTTCAAGACCTTGTTTTAAGAGTCACCCAAACCTCTCCACCTAATACATTATCAACTGTTAACTACCATTTGCATTAAACTTGTAACAAAATTATATATTATTTCATTTATTACATCTTTAGGTAAATAAACTGTATAAATGAGTTATGACTTTTCAATCAGTGAGTAAGACCCGTTCAAGCACTAATTATTTGAAAGTGGCCCGTTGGTAAACCTAATTGAATAGCCCTGATGTACCAGGTGTAGTTCGCGTCACGAGCATCACGAGGAATGGTAAGAAGGAAGTCTTACCCCAGCTTGTGTCGCAGCTTCTGCACCTCCATGAGGCCGGACGCACAGGGCAGGTTCATCTGGCGAGCCTTCGTCATGAGGCGACAGTCGTCGTAGGCGTAGTCCGACACCGGTACGCCCAGGGCCCTGCGCACACGGCAGTCCACAAACAGTCAACATCAGAGCCCCTGACATCACTCAAAGCCCTCCTCACCGAGATAACTGGGCTATTTACATGCATATTACAGTCTGTGATTGTCCACCTAAAATAGGGGTTCCCAACAGGTGGTACGCCTACCACTGGTGTGTGCGCAAAAGCAATTCAGATGGTATGCAACCATGTAAAAAAATTTAAATATTTTTCAAAAAGTTTAAAACTAACTTTTTTCTTTAAAAAATTCCCATTTCACCACAAAAATTTTTCTTTTTTCCCCTCTGAATCCCTGAAATTCACCAAAATGTGCAAAAAAAACATACTAACTCTCCCCAAATCCCAATATTAACGTGGTATGCCTAATACTAATGATCATAATAATGCGAAGTGGTAGTCTGTGATGGAAATATTGGGAACCCCTGACCTAAAATATAGTACGACCACGTCACAGCTGTAGATATACAGGGGAGACTGTGAAAGCAAGCATGATGCAAAGGGGTAAATCTGCAAAGAAGGTAATGGGAATTAAGAGATTGAAGACTTCTGCCACAAATATTAGAGTTTCGATGTTTCAATTACACGCTTTCATAAGGACGGTATGCATTTACACATCCTATCAACCACCACCCCAGTCCTTTTTAAGTAAAAAATAATAATTCCAGCTAAACCCCTAGCTGCGATACTCATACTCAGTATCAGCCCCTCATAACTAAGCCTGTTCTGCAATGACACGGAAGCATAACAACACCAATGCAGATTAATTACCGTAATACATGCAGATAATTTATTAGCCTCTGTCTGAACAATCTACAGTGCATGGTTATATGTCAGACCTCAGCCAATAACAGTAAAGGCAGCTGATGAGCTGACACCACCAGAACCACATTAATTGTGTTTGTCTAATTAACTGAACAATAGCTAATGCCGTGCAGTGCATTGTTTGTTATGCATTTTAAAGGTGAAAAAGTATTAATGTTAGAGTTAAAAAATGATAATCATTCCATTTTTATAAATTTGAGTATTATTTCGTTATACAGTATTTCATTGAAAGTTGCCATAACCTATAGTAAATTCAGAAACACATGTAGGATTGGCCTATAGAGGAAACCAATCCCATGAAACTACAAAATCATCAACTTTTGTTTATAAAAATGAACACACAACATGACTTAGGTATTGAAAAATAAAATACTCCGCTCCTATTGGCCACATGGATTCATTGGTACATATGGGTGATTCTACAAAAATTGGGTAACTCAATGTCATCGATCAATAGTTGAGGCATTTTATTACATTTTGTTTNTTAAATTACTGTTAAAAACCATACTAATCAAAATGAGGTCAAAAGTTACCCAACTTTTGTATAATCACCCATATGAGCTGGGAGCTAACAAACTCTGTCACACTTCTACGTCTGTGTATGTATCACAATGTGTTCAACTGCGGATACAACTCTTATTGTGTTAAATGTCCACATCTGTGTCACTATAGAACAGGCCTTGGAGTGGTATTATAGTAGTATGAGTATGATTCTACATACTTGGCCATGACCTGTCTCACGTTGTTGGCAAACAGCTTGGGGTCTCTCTTTTCTGCATCGCTGGGCTGGTACACCGGCAGGAACTCTATCTCGCAGCTGCTGTGGATCCTGGTCAACGTCAGCCACAGTAGCTTGAGCCTGCCACAAGCAGGTAGCAGCACACGTCACTTGCGAACCTGCTACTGCAAGTCCTCGCTAACTTCTATATAGTCCATTCACTGTTTCTTCACACTTTTTTAATTAAACCTTCGAAATATCACCCCATGTATGGCATGTTTGGTTTTCTCCTAGATATACCATGCATCACAAACGTTTTATAATTCTGATAACATAAAAATACTTTACTCTTGGTTAAATATGACTTTGGCCTTTATCTTATTTATACATTTTAATATTTAATTTGTAAATAATGTGAATTAAAACAGAGAGAAAATAGGCGTGTTTGTATAATGCCTAGTAAAAAATAGTTCTTACGCAAAACATTATTAAAGTGAGTGAGCATGAATGCGGTGTGTTGTCCCTCTGGTGCAATTTTCTAAGCTCGGTTAAGCTTTGTTTGCATGAGGCGGAGGAATATTCTGGAAGTAGAACTTTCACTGGGCTTCAGAAAAGTTGGAAGTAACCGTGCGTGAATGGACTATACTACCAAGTTCTGTCAATAAAAAGTTTGTCAGTAGCATGTATCTTGCCATTAAGTTTTTTTTATGGTATTCAAACAATCACATACATACTTTGACATGTTTTAAATCAAATACTACAATGAGGGACTTGTAAAGATTCTGCAAAAAATGTTTTGACCTGAAAACTTTATATTCCACTAGACTATAACTAAAAATTTTGGTAGCCTTTTTTAAGGGATGCCTATGAACCTATGCACTGGTTTCAAAATGGTTCTTATTGTAACATACGACTTCTAAAAATATGTTTCCTATATAATTGCTATTTCCAAAGGAACATAACCTAACTCGATAGGAAGATGTATAACATTTGATTTTCTTAAAAAACATATAAATCTGCCAGAGTGTCGAGGTGTCACCTTGAGCAGATCTTTGCAGCCCTGACTGACCCAGGCAGTGACGACCACCTTCAACAAGTACCTGGGCACTAAGCGCACAGGAGCGTGGAGTCTGCCATTCAATCCTCACAAACTGTCATTAACACATGGAAGTCGTTGCTACTTTGTTGTGAGGTCCGCAAAGCCCGATTGCATCTTCTACTCTCATATAAGCATAATGTTACAGTCATGTTTCAGATAAAACATACATAATCACCTAATATTTCAGATGGTCAAGAACAAATGGGTACATAAAACACATTCCAAACATTGGTTCATAATTTTAAACTGTAAAAAAAAATTTACAAAAATTATGATTACAATTTGTATATTATAAGGTGGGGAGCAAACAAAATTGGCAGAAATTTTGTATACCTAGATACATATAAACTTTTGCAGGGAACACGAATAACTGATACCTCCACCATTACCTTCCATACACAGGTGTTCTGCATGTAAAATGCAGAAAGGTTAGTTTACACATTTTGTACCCTACCCTGCTTCCCATCAAAATACAGTAAACTCAATTCTAAGATCTTTCATGGTTCCCAGAAAAAGGGTTCTTATTTTGAAGGAAATGTTATTTTGAAGGAAATGTTATTTTGAAGGAGTTGTTATTTTGAAGGAGTTGTTATTTTGAAGGAGTTGTTATTTTGAAGGAGTTGTTATTTCAGGGGTTTTAGAAATAAGAGTTGACTGTACGAACCTCGCACAAATCATGAAATAATGCCTAACCTATGCTGGGGTCGTGAACTAGAAAAGGCACTATTGGAAGAGCCAAACACTGTCTTCGATGGTCAGCTGTGTCTTTGAGGCAGGGAGTGTAAGTACAACTTGCACCATTCAGCTGTGGAATTAAACTTTTCTTTCTTTGTTTTCACTATTAATGCCATGCATCCTGACTATTCCACTGGTGGCAGTTATTTAACTGGTTTTTTTTTACATGGCTTCGGAACAACGTTCAATTGTGGTGTTTTATGCTTTGCAGAGTTCAAAACGACATTGGAAACATCCTTTAAAACTACATCTCACTAATAGTAGGTAATTAATTTTCTTTCTTTTTGCTGTGGATAATACAATTAAAACATGGTTTGAACAGTGAACATAGATTGCGTGAGACTCAATTGATGTTAAATGGATCTGTACTGTGTTACTTCCCAACTTGTTAATAGGCATAAGAAAATCCATATAAAAAAAATGCATTTGGACAGCTGTGTACATTTCGCAAACAACTTATTTGACTGCAACCTGTTTCCACATATGTAATAGAAGGACAGAAATCACTCTTGCCCTGACCTGTGGTACCATTCGCTGACAAACTTTAAGAACTGTCTCAAAATTGTTCAATTTAAAAAACCATGCTTACGTTTTAATAGTTACATTTCATATGTCAGCACTCGAAACATTTACCATGCTTGGAAAGCTGGAACACAATACATGGCATGAATTATGTATTAAGGTTAGTTAGGAGGACTGCACAAAATCCACAAAATTTAACGATAGTACAGAACTAACAAATACAAACTGCTGTATGGTTACTGCCAGTCACACGCTGGTGGGTTGCTTACGTTTTGAATCTGTATTTTTAACTATATGTTAGCATAGTACATCATGTATTCAAACAGTGGGTGAAATTGTAAAGTATAATGTTGGTTATGATAGTAAATGACATTTTGTACTCTGTGAGTGCTCTTTACTCAACTGTCTAAATCATTATAGAAGTGAAGTAAGGATACCCACAGAGAACTTCACTCCAGACTGTCAATAACGCTGCATATCTGCATTACGTAAACTCGGAAATCATTAGCCTTCAGTAAATGTACAGAGTATGTATTAACGTTTGAGAATATGGGTGGTCGTGACTGGTGCTCACGTAAACAANCATCCGCAGCAGCATGCCAAATGAGTTGTCAGAATTCACTTAAAGCACAAGGGCTGAGGTAGTGCTTTACATATTTAATATGACCCATCACATCACACCCCAGAGGACAGACCTTCCATACCAGTTCGTACATTCAGTAGCACCCTCGGAATTCATAATACACATGTATCAAAGTACAGTATACAGAAAGTAAGAAATGAGAGTACGAGTGTGCGTCCATTTCCACTGCTACAGACAGAGACAAGCATCTGCCATCGGAGATAAGTAGTGGTGAAGCGTGGATACAGTGCAAGGAAAGCAATGTTTGGTGATGACTGTACACAGGTCTGAGTGGTCTGTCAGATCAATAGATTGCAAGTGGCAGTGCATTACAATGCACTCTGCTCCACAAGAAGCATGCAAGAAACAAGAGAAGGATTTTCCACTAACATAACCTCAAACCTCGACCCAGCAGGAACACACACACAGATGGGTTTACAGTGTACATTCTGAAACAAACACTGCCTTCCTCGCAGCATTCCTACGTGATACCACTGGAGGAGGGAGGCAGAAGTAACTCACGCTCCAGGGCCTTGCCACGTCCAGGTGACGGTGTCCAGTTTGTTGGGGTAGCGGATGCACACAGGCTGGATCGGGACCCCGGGGCAGAAGGCCCCCTGCTTGAACGTGATCAGGCACGACCTGTTGGTGCACGTCCCCTCCGGGAATATCAGGATCTACAACGACAACATACACACACTCACTCAGCACATCCAACCACCTTCCTAATATGCCCCATACTATGGTATGTTGTTGAAGGATTCTTGTAATGGGGCTAACATATCAAACTAAACCATTTTGGACATACTTGCAGTGGGTCTTATAAAAAACTAGAATCTCGTTTTCTACAAGACACACAAGACCCACTGCAATGGAGTATGTCCAAAATAATGTTTCGTTTAATATTCTATGATGTTCCTGCAGGACAATGAGAGCCCAGTTTCCTACAGTGACAGCTGTCACAGCTCCTTCACCGGTAGGTGGGCTCTTTGGAAAGCCGCGCTGATTGACAGTTTCAAGGCTTTAATGGCAGTTGTCTGCGTGATCTTAGATTCCAGGTTGTTGCTGCGTCGTCGTCGTATTTTGTCCCGACTTTTAGGAAGACGTTGCAACAACTGTAACTGTAGATAACAATTCCGGATTCTTCTACTTTATCAAGACGATCGAGGCTGTAGTGTCTTCTTGCACGTTGGGACACAATACGACAGTGACACGGCTACAACACAGAAGCCAAGAACAAGCCCTGCTAAGCTTAGTTATCTTCTTCCAAAAAAAAATGTAAAACTTTAAAGAGTCAAACATTTTTACGTCGTGTACTGCAGGATTTCATAAGACAATTCTACAATAATATGAATGGAAATATCCATGTAGAAAAGCCAAAAGCCATCAACATCTGTGGAAATACTGTAGAATCTATTATATATTCTTGATGCAGCCATCAGCATCATCCAGCTCACTTTTGACGTCAAGGAAATAATTCTTCGGAAATGTTTTTGCTACTCCTCACGTGAAAAAATTTATCCTCGAGTACAATTATAAAAACTAAATCACCTACATGAAATTACAGAAAAATTCAGTATTACTATACAGAAAGTATTAGACCACAATATCTTGGATTTACAGTTAAGAGAAGCTCTTCAGCAGATCTAAGAAACAAAAAATGCCATCCAGCTTGCTGGAAAAAATATTTAAATGAATATGTACAGTGCAAAAATACTGAGCTCAGAATTTTAATGCAACAACACTGTTTTGCTGCAGATACTCTTTAAATTTCATACGAATATTTATTTCTGAATGTTTTTTGTCTACATCTAGTGAACATGTCAACTCACCTGAGGCCAGTCTTGTTCAGAATTCACCCTCTCTATTATCTCCTTGATACTGTTCTGTCGGGAATTAGGGTCATCCCGCCAAACATACACAGGTTGAGTGTAGTTGATGAGCTCTGTTCATTCAACATAACATATTATTTACAACACCTGAGAAAACACACACACTGATTACACTGCCCCTTTCATAATGACATATCTATTTCCAACAAGAAGTTGATCATTCATACAGTTTGTCTAATTTTCTGTCCAACAGAAATTGTGACAAATTGAGTTATTTACATTTAACAAATTCCAGAAAAACATAACCTCAAAATCTTTACTAATTCACAATTAGTTTCTGTATAGGGCACATATTTCTTACATTTCAAAATACATGTACAATTATTACATAATGAACTGACAAGATCAATGAACTGTCAAGATTATAGTAAAATAAAAAAATGTTTGGAGTATCTGCATATAACAATTCAATTAATAGGTAAAGTAGTTGTTGTAAATACTACATCTTAAAACCTTGTGTTATGAAAACTTGAATCAACAAAAAAGAAAGTAAGAAGCTAAAAAAATATATATATTTTAAACCAAACAGAACAAGTTTAATTGCAAAACTTTACTTTTCAAAAGTGACACACAGAGATTGAAGAAAGTTCACAATCCAAACAAATAACTGATTAAATTATATTTATGTTCAGCAGAATACCTCTTAAGTTATGGTGGGCATTAGTGTGTGAATATGCATGTATGTGTGTGATAGGACTAATGTGTTCGCCTTAACATGTTGTCTTTGCATATAAGCACATTTCCAAACAGACATTATCACATGTCATGCAAGCTCGTGCAATGTCATATAAATGCACAATGTCACGTCATGGGTGGAAATGGGTTTGTGAGGGTTGGAGATGGTTTGTATGCATTGGCCTTCGCTGCACATTTTTTTTTCTCAAGTTGAGCTTGAGACAGTGATGAATCTTACTTCATTGTGAAGACAGCTTGGGTCGTTTCAATGAGGAAATGTTCTCTCGTGGGTTAACCTGCAGTGATGGTGGTATTTTGATGTGGTGGTGCTGGGAAATCCTTTGACATCCATACTGGTGGTCATCGAGTGGGCCATTCAGGTTGGATGGTTTCATTTTTGTTCATTCTTGAGGAGCTACTATTTCTTCTGAAGCTCGATACAATCTGTCAAGCCATTCGCATGGTCGCCATTGCAGTTGAAGCACATACTTTGGTGCATAGTAGGCTCTAAGGTAGTTTTCTGTTTCATGGAGCTGAGAGCATTTATTATAAACTGTTTGTAAAAGTTTGTGGTTATGTGGCAGAAGCAATTTTAGGTCTTACACCTTATTAGCATCTTGGGAGAAGACATCTCAGTTTTGATTATGTAGCGCAGAACATTACATATTTTGAAAAGGTTGGTTCTTCGTATTTATCCGATGTCGCAAAAAACTGGTGGTAAATAGTAATTGCCTAACTTGATCTCCTAATACGGATACTTTTACTTTTGGAAACCACTTGTTTTAGCAGATATGCAGTTCTGTCTTTGGCTGGAGACACTTGTGGGATGTTTATGACAATGAGCTATGCCTGAGTACTTTCTGCTATGTAAGTGTAGTTTGAGCCCCTTGTTGTGAGGCATACTCATGGAGTAATTTGTGTTCGTATTGACCCTGCACCATAGACCTTATTTCTCTTTATGTAAAACTCATAATGGTCTGAATTTTTACTGCAACTGTGCTGCGCGAGGCATATCCAGAAAGTAAGAGTACAAAATTTTTTGTATAGTTAAAAAAATTTTTTATTTAAACAAAATTAGAGGATATTGTAGGTATATATGTTACTTATTTTTCCACGTAGTCGCCTTCCCGTTCTATGCAGGTTGTAAGTCGTGGCACAAGCTTTTTGATGCCCTCCTCATAGAACTCTCCCGCCATCTCCTTAGTCCACTTCAAGACCTCTTGTTTCACCTCCTCATAGGTTAGAAATTTTTTTCCACCCACGTAAGTCTTCAGGAAGGTGAAATGATGAAAATCTGAAGCTGCCAAGTCAGGGGAGTATGCAGGGTAGTTCAAAATGTCCCAACCAAACGAGTTCAGAAGTGCCTTGGTGGCGTTGGCCGTGTGCGGGCGGGCGTTGTCGTGCAACAAACACACTCCCTTCGTCAACATTCCCCTCCGTTTGTTTTGAATTGCTCTCTTGTGCTTTTGTAGGGTCTCACAGTATCGTGCCGCAGTAATCGTCTCCCCCGAGGCAAAAAATCGATCAAAATGATTCCTTTTTGGTCCCAAAACACGGTTGCCATGATTTTTTTTGGCCGAAATTGAGGTTTTGAATTTTTTGGCAGATTGGGAACCACTGTGATGACTGTCTTTTTGTTTTGATCCGTGCAAAAATTTCAGTCGGCGTGTTTCCTTCCGTGAGAAGGAACCTTATGACAGCGCGCACCTCGCACTTGGCGGGATTTCTGATTGACATATTTCATAGAAACGGACACTACGAGGCGAGTTTTGCTACTGACGAGGGTCGCCGGTGCTCGTTGTGTTCAGGAGACCCCACTACCACTCAGTGTTGCCAACTGTTGAAAAAAAAATTCCCACAGCACGACAGCCCAACATTACTCTTACTTTATGGACACGCCTCGTATTATCCGAGAGATTTCCCCCAAATTCTCTTTGCAGAATATTGAGGGTGTGTGGTGGTGTAGGCGAGACACTGGCTGTTTTTTGTTTTGTTTTTTATATATGAGTGAGTTCATATTTTGAATTTTGCTCAAGGTTGGGTTTCTTAGGTCACGCATCTTCTTCCAAGCTGTGGAAAGAGAGCGAAGGGTATTTCCCTATTTCAATGTCGAGCACATTGGCCTTAGAATTGGGTGAGGTCTACAGAGGATATGTTGCGTTATTCAAAATCAAATGATAAGAAGTATTTGTCACTCTTCTGGTGGCAGTATCTATTTTCAGAGCTGAAATTGGTAGCTTCTTGGATGGTTAGGTTCTGCTGGTTTTGGTTCCGTTGCGAGTTTTCAGTGACTGTAACTCTGGGATGATTGTATCGTTAGACCTGCTGCAAGGCATACGGTGGTCCCCTTTGGTCGTTTGACCTGGTACCTGGTGATTCCAAGTCGGCTACGACCAATGGGCGCCTGTGAATTATGAATTTATTGGTGGTTTTTTTTTCTGGGAATTAAGGAGCTCTCTTAGTTTTTGTGATGGCGTTATTCGGGTCAAACATTGACCTAGAGTGTGTTTTTCACTTCGAAGAGATACTTAATGTCTAAATTTTATGGAGTTATGTTTGA
The DNA here is from genome assembly GCA_002778355.1 of Clitarchus hookeri. Classification (NCBI taxonomy): domain Eukaryota; kingdom Metazoa; phylum Arthropoda; class Insecta; order Phasmatodea; family Phasmatidae; genus Clitarchus; species Clitarchus hookeri. Next base: position 20,382 of record NQII01011975.1, read on the forward strand.
TGTGACTGTCATTGATATTTCGAGAGCCCTGCTTGTAGTGGAAGGGGTAGAGGGGGGTTATGTGCTGGCGCCCTCGAACTATGGTAAGCAGTAGGTCTTCCAGTCGAAAATATGATCTAGTCACCGTCAAGTCCGAAGAAATGTCTGTCAGGAATGGATGGGATAAGTGTAGGTGCGTCATAAATCACTACTTGCCTCTGCTTCGCACTAGTCTAACACCTTTTTTAGGTCATCAAATTCCTTTCCTCTACCAGAAGGGAGGCTAAGAGTGGAGACCTGAGGTAGAATTTTATTGAACTTACAATGGACAATCATAATTCCAAAATCACGCGCACAAAGTATTCATTTCTTGGTTGCCTATTATTTTTTGCATTAACTATTCCTCAACTACGTCACAGTCGAATCGCATTATTATGGCGACCTGCTAGTATCCAGAGTAACCGCCCTTCGCAGCACGGACAGCAGCTAGACGAGCTGGCAGTGACTCAGTCACGTGCTGATAGTCTCCACGGGTATCTGGAGTCATGCTGTCTGCAGTGCGTCCCACAACTGTTGGAGGCTGCGTGGCGGAGACAGACGGCGAACACGACGGTCGAGGTGGTCCCGCAGATGTTCTATTGGAATGAGATCGGGGCTGTTTGGGCGCCAGGGAAGAACTCTGACACCTTGATCGTGCTCTATAAACCACGTGCGGACACTTCTAGCCGTGTGGCAAGGCGCACTATCGTGCTGGAGGATCCCATCCTCCCGAGGAAAGACCAGCATCATGTACGGATGGACGTGATCGCCGAGGATGTATTCATAATCAAATTGATCAAGAGTGATTTCCACACGGATGATTATAAAACCACTGAAACATTCCCCAGACCATAACACTGCCCCCACTGCCTTGTGTTCGTCCAGCGATGGATGCAGGGTGTTGGTTCTCCGACGTTTCTCGTCGGACATCCTGACGTCCATCCATTCTATACAGTTGATACCGTGAATCGTCGGAGGCTATCCGTCGCCAATCAGCAGCGGTCCAGTCGTCACACTGTCAAGCAAATTCCCACCTGTGTTAGCATGGGTGCATTCACCCTCCGCCTACTCCGGAGTCCCATTCGCAGAAGGGTTTGCTGAACTGTTGCGGCAGACACGTGTCTGGATGCCCCCTGGTTCATTTGAATAGTGAGCTATTCCACTGTAGCCTGTCGGTTGGCCTTCACTCACGGTCGTAGTCGACGTTCACCTCGGACATCAATGGTGCGTGGAGCTCCGCAGTTTCCACGACGGTTATTCCCAATGGCGCCATTCGTCCACTCATGATGCACCTTTACCACAGAGGCAGGTTAACAGTTCACAAACGTCGCTGGTTCCCAAATGCTGCCCTCCTTGGCCCAAAAGCCGATGGTCATCCCTTTTTGCAACTCGGTTAAAGCGCTTCTCTTACCCATAACAGCAGGAAGTTCACTGTGTACAGCCAGCCTGTTGGTCGCATTATATACCCTCTTCACCAGCCCACGTCACGGGCCATACGTCATGGGCTACGCACTGCAGATGGCACTTCTAGCAGGGGGTCATAATAATGTGATTCGACTGTGTATATTGGCTTATAATATCTTTATATATTGCAGTGTTTAAAATATACTTCAATATTGTATACATTAGGTTGAAGTGTTATTACTTGTTATTTAGCAAATAAGAAAAATTTGGAATGGCCTTGTAAATGTAATGTTAAATTTTTGGGACTCGTTCATTGTTCTTTATAAGATTTACAATCCTTTTTTTTTTTTTCGTTTGGTTTGGTTTTCTGTGGCATTTTTTTTTAATGGGGAAAATAAGGGAGTACCCGGTTAAAAAGACCCACTTTCTTATATTTGAGGACAGATTCTTTGTTTTTGGCTATATGGGCGATTACTTAGATGAACAAGGTCTTCTGTGTCATCTTGGCTGATGATAATTCTCTCTTAGGTATCCTTTTGTGACTATGGTGGTCGTTGTGACTATGGTGGTCGCTGTGACTATGGTGGTCTTTCCAACCTGAGAATGTTGCTGGCGAGTTGTCTGATGAGGAGGTTCGGATGGTCATAGAGTTCGCTGTGGAATTTTTGTGTTAGGCGTTTGTATCTGCGAGGTGTCGTATGAATATGGCAGCCGAATTTTTTTAACATATAGAGAAATTCCGATGGAGGTGAATAATCTGTTCATGGCGTTGAATGTGTGTGTTAATTTGCGAGCTATGGATGAGTTGTTAATATCAGATGTGATGATGGCAGTGTCGTCACCATGGTGGAGCTGAGGTGATGTGTGTGATGAATATGCAGAATGGTAATGGGCCGAGTAGTGAGCCTTGATGTGCCTGCTTCTGTCGGGTGTAACTAAGAAAGATCGTTGGAAATTCTCACTTAGACGAGTACTATTGCTGAGCAAAGAGAGGAGTTTGATAATGTGTCTTTATGACGTTAGTGGCTGAGATGTTTGAGGAGAAGTCGCTGGTGTATTGAATCAAACAGCTTGGCTAGGTCCGTCATTACAATCCCCACTCTTATCTCCTGGGAGTAACATTGCGGTTATACGGTTTATAAGATTTGTAATAAATCTAAGAGTACATTGTTTAGTTTACGTTTTAACAAAAGCCGTATTGGCCTTTTAGAAATTAAAAACCATAAAACGATTATGTTCTCTGCATTGAATTCCACTTAACTATACCACTTAAAAAAATAATGTTGCTGAAAACTGAAAACCAGGTGCATGAACATGTGTATACAAATAGTGAACACTACAGAAACTGGTGCACGAAAGTCTGGACATTTCTGCTCGCAGAATCTGACTGTTGCTGGCCTTGAAAACTTGAAACACGCGTTTAGCGCGAGTACATAAACACTTTAGGCTGTTATGGTGCAGTATAATTACTTTTGCATAATGAAAATCGCCTGGGTGCACGAGACATCAAGATATAAGGGTATCATTCGCCTTTGCTTCACACGCACTTCTTAACCACGTAAGACACAGTCCCTGCAAAAACCCTAGAGATGCACGAACTGGAAATGAGAGAAGTATCACAATTATTCACCACAGAAGGTTGCAAACCAACTACAGAATTCCATTTGCGATATTTTCAGTATTTACAGACGGCTGTGAATTATAAAATCTAGTGAATTCATTAGAAAATGCACAGACATAAAAACACTGCGAAAGGATCCACACACCCAACCAACCATCAGTGGCGAAAGAAAGCCTCCAACATAGTAGGGGGTGGGGCAAGCCTTCTCCCTCCCCCCTACCCTTGTGGTCGGGGAGGAGGGAGTTTTAAGCGCATTTTTAGTGGGCATCTTTTTTTCTATAAATTTAATTTTGGTGCGATTAAAACCTAAAGTATATGGCTTTTAAAAGAACACAGCAGAAGTCAGCGACCAGTAGGTGAGGTCCACCGTGTGTGGTACTTCGTTGTCGCTGTAGTCTCTAACAGCTGATGCCAACATCGAGCACAAAAACATTTTCATGGTTTCGGTGTATAACAGAAGGTTACAGTGTCACTAGTATATTCCCGAACAAAACGTATGCTCGTTTGAACGTCTAAAATTATGTTGAGAGGGTTAAGACATTATCACTCCTCTTGAAAATTTCACTTTGGCGGGATCAACACCTAGATGTTTTTGTGTCGAAGTAAGTGGCTTGCAATGAACCACTGCACCCGACCATCTCGTGAAATTAGCACACTCACTACCAAAATTGTCATAAAAGTGCGATTCGTATATTTTGTAACATTGCAAAATATTTTGCTACAATTTACATTTTTAATGTGTTAAGAAATAATTTAATAAGAGTCCACTTTCATTTAAACTACTCCCATTCTGAATGCTTCAAAAAGCACATTTAGAAAAACACTCCAAGCAAGTACATCATAATAATTACTTTGGTTGTATGTAATTTTTTTATGTTTACAATGGTTTCATTAATTGATTTTATGAACATCCATTTCAGTCATGGAGGTGATCGTTTTATAACTGAAATAAGCATTTTAGAAAATAGTACACATATTTTAAATATTAATACCAATATTTTGCTACATACAACCATAGCAATTGTTGTAATTACCTATTTAACGAAGGTTTTCTTGCAGAATTTGCTTTCTGAAGGATTCAAAATGGAAATAGGCTTACATTTTAATTACAAGTAGAATTGTACTAATTTTTTTTACGTTCAAATAAATTGTAGCAAAATATTTGACAGTGTTACAAAATATATGCATTCTTCTATCATACGCGAAATAACTGTTACTTATCTACTAATTACCACTACATCTGCATGTTAGCTGGCCTACGTGTAATAAAGAGAAATACATTTCTACAAGTAATTATTGTATAACTGTGATTTAAAATAACATTATTTCCCAGACTAACACAGTATTCATCCTTTACTAACTCATGATACACCTCGATGTCAAGGCAGCCAACACGATTTGAACGGCCTCAGTTTGTAGTGCCTGGTGCTCTTTTACAAATGTAAGGAGGAAAGACAATGTGTACCCTAGCCCCCTGTTGTTACGCCACTGAACACAGCCGCCGGTTGGCATCGGGTTGCCAAGCACCATTGCCAACACTTCTGCTAAGCAATTACCCACTGGAGGAAGGGAAATGTGAACTCACACTCGCAGTTTGTGCATATCCAGGCCGTTACCGCCGAGCGACTATTACAAGAAAGTCTGTGCACGTCGTCACTACAGTTTAATGAAAACAATTCATTAAATTTCAAAAAGGTGCGCACAATTGCGGATCAAACACACAACGAAAAAGTGGAGGGCAGGACAACGTGATACTGTATAGTAATTCCCGCAATACCTAGATTATACTCTCAGCAAACTTATTTAGGAAGCTAATAAAGGAGTCGAAATATATATATATCTACATTGTTTTCAACGGCAATTAATGGCTTCAGAGAGTTGGCTATCGTTACAACACAAGCAAAGGAATAAAACTTAGATTATATGGATTTTACTCCTCAAATTTTACAGGAATTAGAAAAAAACGATGACCACTTCTAAACAATGTCGATAGTCGAAGTATCTCCCCTAGATGACCTAAAACAATGTAAACAGCACGTTTCTATAAAAACTTTTTTTAACTTCAGAGCCAAGTCACATCCAAGTATCTATGGAACTTGAAGGAAGCGAAGACTGCACAGGCCACGCTAACAGACTACCACTGATGTCCTATACAACAGAAATTATGTAAATGCAACTATGCAATACTTGTTGAGAAGTCGCTGTGATCCCTTATGTACCATAATCCTGAAACATGCTCTGATACATCGTAGACACTTCATGATAGTGTTTACTGAGTATACCACAATGTTTAATCAATGTAACATACATAAGTGCCAAAAGTAATGGGATAGGTGCCTAGTACAGCCCAGGAAAGTACGGCAACTCTACGTGGTGTGAATCCAGCCGGTGGAGGGAAGTCCTCTGGAGGGATGTCAACCCATGCAGTCTGGGTAGCTTTCCACAGCTTCACCAATAACTGTAGCTGCAAGATTTTTTTGTGCGAATGTACCTCTCCAGCATGTTCAATAAATCCAAAAATGGGTTCTATTCGACCAAACTTGTCACCACGCCATTCAGTCTGAACTGTACAGAATGTTCCTCGGATCAATTCTGAACAACATGGGCCCGATAAGAATGTGCATTGAATATCGCTGGACAGTCCCCTCGTTGTGAAGACAAGCGGTCAGCCAGTGGTACAATCCAGCGGTCACCAATCAACGACGTCATCAAGCACGCCAGCAGACCTACCCGATGCCATCACTAACCTTGTCGACAAATGTAGCCCGTGGTCTCGTGAGGGCTGTGTAACACCTGAACCCCACCATCAGCTCAAAACTACCACGATCCACTGGACCAGGCCACGCACTGCCAGTCCTCCACGGCCCAATAAGCGATGTCGTAAATCTGGGTGAGGCACCGTACTTCATATCATGTTAGCACATGACACACTAGTAGTGAGTCAAAACTGAATTTAATCTAAAGAACGCAACACCTTCAAACTGGCGATGTATCTGGTCCCTCGTGCACTGAATGTGTGTTTTTTTTAGCCAGTGTGGCTTGTCTGACAATACGAACAATTTCGTTAAGCACTGTCCACTGTGAATCTTAAGGCATCCACGAGGTGTCCCAGAAGCACAAGTGACCCGGTGGATCGGAGAAGATCGATTGCCCAACTTCGGAAATGGAGTTCTCATTCACAGGACACCTACTGTCGTGGGTCTTTCAAAATCCGAGATTCCCTTCGGCTAGTCGTGGTCAGCTTCTTCAGCAGTCGAGGGGTTCGCAAGACGCGGCGTAACCTACCGTTACCTTTACACAGAGCCGTAACATGACTTTAGTCCCACCACCACCAGGAAACAACTGACATGTAAGACTATGTACTTTAGATAGCAGAGCTAGGCGGCACAGCGCTCTGGCGGGGGACATACGTACTTCCTATGAAGGGGTTGCAGCCACTCTCCCGGCGGGCTATAATGGACGGGAAGCCAGTGACATAGGTGATGCTGGCGTCGAGGAAGGTCGAGTGAGGAGCTACAACTAGTATGGGCGCCTCTTTGCGAGTCGCCTGCTTGCCCTTCACGGTGATGTTCATGCCTCCGGCCTGGTAGGTGCCTTTGCCCAGGGCACAGATCACCGGCGTCAACTTCCTACACGGCAATACAACACACGCCCTGTAGCCCCTAGCACACACATTGCTGGCTCCACCGCGCTCTCGCCACTTGCGGTGCAAGTAGAGTGGCTTTCCAGCCGAGCACTCAACCTCGCTTTACAACACAAACTCATTAACTAAGTAGTACACAAACTAACTAAAAGTAAGCTTTCTTGTTGCAAGACAAATGTCTATTTTTTTGTAACACTGTAAAATATTTTTTATGGAATCTCCTTCTTTAAATGTTTAACAAAATCAATTAATAAAAGTATACATTTAATGAAACTTTAAGAGTATTGCCATTACGAATTCTCCAAAGAGCACATTTTTGAAAACGTAACAACAAGACCATAATTTTAGTTGTAAGGAATTAATAATAATGATAAATAATTTTAATAATTGATTTTGTGCACCTCTATTTCAGCCACAAAAGTAGAACTGAAACGGATGTGCATAAACGCAATTATTAAAAGTATTTGTAAATATGATTACTATTTATTAATATGAAGGTCTCATTCGACAAAGGGTTTTTTTTGGTAACTGTTTTTTTTTTGGAGCATATGAAATGGAAATACGATTTAATTGTAAACAAAAATAGCCTCATATTAAATTTTTAGTATTTAAATAGATTTTAACAAAATATTTTACAATATTATAAAATATATGCGTGGTTTTTTTCATATGCAACATAAACCTTACATTGTTGACAGCTTTTTAAGTGTGAGTACTACTTCCACAATGAGTTCTGCGTGTTGTACAGCTGGGTTCAGTACTGTGTTGGAACCCTTTATGTTTCTATAGGCTGTTCACGGTAAAGTGAGCACTTCTCATGCCCTAGTTACTTCATTCTTTCAGCCATCTCTTATCCCTTTAACTACATTTCTAAATTAGCATTACCATGAAATTAATAAACAGTGTGTGTATATTACACCGCACTCGGAAGTTAACGTCTAAGGCTAAAATAAAACACATTTATTGACTACTATTCAAAATGAGAGAGCTTTCAAAAGCGCGCACTTTACCGTGAACAGCCTATATCTTAACAAATAAACCTTTTACAGCGGGTGCGCGGTCAACTGAGCACTTTCGAAATCAACCTTTGACAAAGAAATGTCCCTGCTCGTAGTACGTATATTTTAACGTCAAAGCTCAACGATTGACGTAAAGTTGGCAGCGTTGTACAAGTAGTTTCATTACAGGTGTACTGTTTAAATTAAAACGCATGCAATTTAATTTGAATCTTGTTTGTTCCATACACACAAGAGCAAGAATTTGTATATTAGAAATGGCATTTACGTTGCCAACAATTTTACGGTTACAAACAATCAGCACGTGAATAAAGTCTTCGCGTAGGCCTACATTACAAAGTAAAACTTTAAATGGCGCAAAGGTAAAAATGGGTAGTTAATAACATGTTGAGCAGAGAGAACAGCGTGCACCTGCTCGTGACTGCTTATGTTTTTAACGTTAACACTGACTAATTAACATTAACTTACCGTAAGGTTGGCAGCGTGTCCTACGTCAAAGCGACTTCTTGAAAGCGTAGGTCTAATGTTTTTAAATTGGCGGTCACTCATTAATAGGGTTGCCACCCGTACTTTATAATAAAGTATTGTACTCTATTTCGGTTAAACGTACTTTATACTTTATGAGGACAATAAAGTACGTGAAAATACTTTATTTTACCTATTTCGACGTTTGAAGGTTTTATTTAATTGTTTACGAAAAAAAATAAAAAGGTAAAGCGAATATTGCGTGGAACAGAACGCATCGCGTCGATAAAATTAAATGCAAAGCAGCACTGTCGCTTTTGAACGTAACCTAAAATGTCAATGTCAAATAACATTATCATGTCAACTTGTCCACTTGTGTGTGTAACTTGTGTTGCTGTTGGTTTTGGAAAATTTCGAAGTTCAAATTATTGTTTTCCGTTTTTGCTTGGTGTGTAGTGTTGTACGTATAAATTGTGTGTGATAATTCTTCAGTTATGGATGCAGATAACTGTATATCTCTAAGTACACCTAAAAAACGATTACTGGAATCGGATCATACAAAGCAAACAAAACGAAGGCAAAAGTACAAAAGCCTGTGGGAAAAATGAATTATTTATATATTTAAATATGATCATAGATTGTAAAGACGCCGTAAAAACGTTCTTTGAAAATAAATATTTGTTAGATGTTGCCAGAAGCAACAAAAAATATATATGGAAAAAAAATAGTAGGTTAAAAAAATAATACTCTATTTTAAGATGTACTTTTTTTTTTACCTTAGAAAGGAAATGTACTCTATTTGCTTGAAAAAAAAGGTGGCAACTCTACTCATAAGTGATTTTAGTATCTATAGGTTTGAGTTATAACGGGCGTAAAATACATCACGGAGTCATCGGCGCTTTAAGTCAACGAAAAAGCTAATTCCTTTATGCAGTTAAATTCACTCGACGGGCAGAATGTATCAACGCAGCACGACTTTCTAAAGTACTCAGTTAGCCGCGAAACCAGCTTACGCAAACACATTTACACACAAAAGGCACTGAAGGGTTGCTACATACATGATACAGCCCAGGATCATCCAGTTCTGTAACAATGCAGCTAAAACATCTACCACACTAACAAATAACAAAACTATTAGTTTGGTTCTTATTTCAACAGCTGTTGAGCAGGCACAACAATACAACAGTAACATTTATCTCAGCAACATAAAAAAAACACCGCATGCAAAAGAACTGGTCAACAAGTTCTACTAATATGCATGCACTTCAAGATTCTTAAGACCGTCGAAAAAAAAAATTCTACTTGTCCCGGCCTAGCAACTATTAGTGCTTTACGCTAGGACATAGTTAGGTGGGGAAATGTGGCAACCCTTCTTTATATTCGTGCGCGCATACAGTGCATGCAAGCAAGCACAGGTAAGACATCGAAACAAAGCAGTTAACCGAGACACCTCTGGCGAACCTCAGTCACATCTTGTATGTAAGTAAATACAAACGTGCTAGCAAAACTCCGCATCCCATGTTGACAAAAAGGAGTAAGAAATACGACCTGTTTATAAAGCTTAACAATTCACAACGTAGGGTACAGCAACTGTGTTCACATGTAACTTCTGGTTTCGTGTTGGAAAAACAAACGCTAATTATCTTAAAGATAAAAGTATTATCAAATGAAATTAATTTATATATGCCTATTACATACAAGTTTGAAATTATCTGTCCTATACATTGAGGGTGTTCAAGTGAGTATCTTTTTTTCTGTGTTTTTCAGATATTTCATGATTTTTTTTTTCCATAATATCAATGAAGATTTATTAGAAATGCCAATCAGTTTAAAAATTACTGTCAGCCTCAAACGCAACATAAAATTATGGGCGAACCACACAAAGAAATTGTACGAAATTTCTTTGTTTTATTTTAACGACATCAACAATTCATTTTAACTGTAGCCAAACATGCTAATTATGTCAAATTTAGACATAAGTACGGCAAAATATAAAATTGAAACTCCCATACCTCCCGTATTTAATATTTTTAAGTTAACTTCCCAGTTTTGTTTTTACTTTCAATAGGCAGTGCTATCGGGTGTAATATTGAAGAATTACACACTACATTAAACCGATAGAAACTGGGTTTTTGCACTTGAATGCCCTTGGGGACAAACGCATGTTTGAGTAAAGGCAGGCGCTAGGCGAAGCAGACTGCCCTATCTAAGGGTTACAACACTTAATGAAGGGGGATGAAACTGGGGCGCAAGAGAAAGAGGAGAACAAAGAGACTGAGGATGAAACAAAACAAGTGACAGTGGTATCTTCCACTACAGTTCAGTATCAAACCTCGGTTCTCGCAGATGGAGGACTAGCGACTAATACCGCCAAGTAACGCTAACTACTTCAAATAAAAATTCCAAAAATTCGTTATTATGATCTAATAAGTACGTTTATATTCTTAACATTTATTGCTGTATTTTAAGTCGACATGCTATGTGCCCTGTTGTTTTTTTTTTTTATATTAAACATGTGAAGGGCTCCCGGAGTGAAATCACAGTGATGTTCAATCTATCATAGCTCACAGTTAGTGACGTCTCTCAGTTAACTGCTTCGCATCAGTTTCAACACACACGAGTGGACACATTGCGTTCACTGGTACAGCAAACACACAACAACAAAAAGCATTAACAGAACACTGAAAAATTAGTAAAATAGTTATCTTTCTTATCTTTTCTATTTCATAGTAAAAATACATGTTCCCTCAGTCACTGATAAAGTGAGTTATCGAGCTTTGAAATAACAGAGAAATCGAAAAACGTAAATCTAAAGCGCATAACTGTAGTGCGAGTGTGGTTGCCATAGTTAGCTGTTCGGGATTTGAACCCGTGTACATTCTACTGCTGTGTCTTAACTATACTGACCTTACCGTGGAGTTTGGTCGCGCATCATACCGACTTAACTAAAATATTGCTTTCTTCTTTTTTTTGTGAAAATATTTGTAAGTGTTTCAGATTTTCCTGCTCAGCATAGTGATCTTGCCATGAACACTACGACTCGGATGTGTCTCCGATCATGGTATAGAATTTTCGTTAAAACACACGAGACGTAAAAATACTAGTTACAGCTAGTTAGTTCAAGTAAAGCACACTGA
>NQII01011976.1:0-10452 GCA_002778355.1 Clitarchus hookeri
ATAGCTCCACAGGATGCCCATGCCCACCATTACGTCGTACAACACACCTAGTATCCCTCGCTGGGACACTTCGGCGATCTCCTCTATGTACATCGGCGTGATGACGGAACCTGCTCCCAGGCAAATACCACAGATGAAGCGGCCAGCGTATATAAGGGGCATCTGGAACATACCCAGAAATAAACAACATTAATCGATAATGAAATGTTAGACAACATTAAATTAATTTATCATAAGTACTAATCTTTGATTTCTGGTGATAATGGTAAAAGACGTTTATGCACTTATTACACTGAATAACGTGCCAATTGTCACATTCTGAAATGTCACCAGTACTAAACATCACACCATTATAAAACAAGAAGTAACTGACAACTAATGAGCCTACTTTCCTCTACGTGGGTGCAAATAAACTTTAGTGAGTTTCTTGATAGCTTAGGTGGTACGTAGGTGTTGGCCACTTATTTACACCAATGATAATTATTAGAGATGAAACCAGAAACACGTGAAACAGTAAAAAGACAATTAACATAAACGAGTGACTTACCCGGGATTCAATTTCAGAAAAAACTCGTGAAATTAAGCTAGCTTACAATCAACTGCTAGTATTCGAAGCATCAAATTCGGATGTAATTAGTGTAATGTTTTGAATGAAAGGGTTCACTAACCTAAAGTATTTACTCGGCCATAATTTTGAAAATAAGTATCTGAGCCACTTAGACATATAAGATTACATGGCCTACTATACCTCTACTTGTGTAAAACCTTTGGTGGAAATAGATTGATGGGTCTCCGAGATATGGCCTAAAAACCTTTTTTCTTAAATGGGACTGTACGACACAATCGTTTAAAAAGAGACTCTGTACACGATGTATGTAATAGATAAAGTCAGCATAAAAGGTTTGATTGAAATTGTTAAATTGTTAAATCGATATGCCAAACATATAAATATATTTGTATGGCCGCCATTTTTAAAATTACTGCCTGTCCCCATTTAAATCATGTAACTTTAAGAAATTTTGTGTAAATTAGTCCAATTATTCTGCAAATACGACCAAATGTTCAGTTTACTCACCTGGCACTACTTATGCTTAAAAAATCCAGCAAAGGAAGATCTCTATATGCATTACGGTAGATTGGTACTCGATATATAGCATGAAACCTCCACTGACCATGAGACGATCCTCATAAATGAAGGGCATACACTTTACATATTAGCATATCCGATTATTGCCATAGATACAATATACAAACTTAAATTTAAATATGTTACATAGTTCCGTAGATGAAGCACACAAAGCTAAAATATTTGTATACGCGCCATTAATAAAACAAGAGACTTACATACTTGAAACATATACGTCTATATGTCCTACCACAGTAAAACTTCCTTGCCAAATTTGAATTAAATTTGTTCATTGTTTCCCGATAAATGGCGCAAAAACTATATTATTTCATGTGGGACTATCTTACAAAATGGTGGAGAAACGAGGCTTCGCATAGACAATTTTAATGGATATAACTGATACTGTCAGCATACAAAGTTAACCTGAATTTGTTTTGCAGTTTCATAGATAAAAAATTCAGACCTGAAAAGTTTATATGACCCCTGAAAATATGTGTGTCTGACCCTCTCAAAATTTATCAGTTTACATAGCCTCCATAGTGCTAATTTTTTGCTAAATTTTGTAGAAATCGGTTGTTTTTTCGAATATCACACAATTAGAATTTTTCAAGTGATACTATTTTACAAAATGGTGGACAAATGAGAATTTGTCTGTACACATGTTATTGTTATAATATATACAACCATCTTGCAAAGTTTCATTGGAATTAATTACATGATTTAGACGATATAACTTACAAAACTAAAATAGCTTTATGGCCGCCATTATCTACCGCAGTACTACTTGTTTGCCATATTTAGTAGGAATCGGCCAATTGTTTCCCGAGATATGACATAAAAACATGATTTATTAGAGTGGCACTATCTAACAAAATGGAAGACAAAAGAGGCTCCGGTTGGACACATTTGATGCTTGTTATATATACTCCCAGCAAACAAAGTTAAGTTAGGATTGATTAAATGTTTACGAGTAAATAGCTTACTATGCTAAAATATGTAGATGGCCTTTATTTTTACAATAAGAGTATGACATACTTGAAAAAAATTTGTACATATCAACTGTGGCAGTACTACTCGATTGCCAAATTTGGTAGGAATCTGTCAATTGTTTCCCGAGATATTACACAAAAACTGTATTAATTCATGTACTACTATCTAACAAAATGATGGACAAAAGTGGTTGTTGTTTAGCTTATATTATGATTGTAATATATACTGTCAGCGTACAAAATTTGGTAGAAATTGATTAAATGGTATGGTAGTTATACCAAATAAACCTAAAATATGTGTACGACCGCCATTTTTAAAATACGTGTCTTATTAAGTTCAATCACTTACATTTACCTGGCCAATTATAGTATTACTTACGTGTAAAATTTGGCGGAAACAGGTAGAGTAGTTTTCGAGATATACTGTAAAAGCTTAATTTTTTCATGTGGCGCTATATTCCAAAATGGCAGACCAACAACAATATTCACTTCTGACTGTAATGATTGAGACTTGCTTTGTCAGCATACAAAATTTGGTTAAAATTGGTTGAATAATTTCCGAAATAACATATCGCCCCAAATTTTAAAATGCCCGCAATTTTGAAAGTAAGTGCCCAGCGTGGGCAAAAACTATAAATATCAGGTGTCCTTACTTACTACTATATGTGTACCGTGTTTGGTGAAACTTGGTTAACGCGTTAAAAAATTTAAAAGGACGGGGGTGGGGAGGACTCACACACAACACACACACTCACACATACACACAACACACACATACACAAAAGACATACACACATACACACAACACACACACATACACACAAAGTCACACAAACAGGAAAGTGATCTCATAAGTTTTTCTTTCCTTCGGACAGTAGGCTAATGAGCTGATACTGTCATAGAAAGGAAATCTATTTTTTCATGGGAGTTTTTGCTACGCAATTCAAGTTCATGGTTTTATATATACCATATTTCTAAATGTGATTGAACCAATATTAATTTGAGTTGTAATTGAGTGGTGCACACTTCGGTAAACTGTTGAGCATTGAGTAGAACAAGAAAATTCCTAATTACGAAATTTATTTTCCCCTAATTTCTGATAGCGTAATATTCGTTTGTNTCACACTTCGGCAAACTGTTGAGCATTCAGTAGAACAAGAAAAATTCCTAATTACGAAATTTATTTTCCCCTAATTTCTGATAGTGTAATATTCGTTTATCTTCCATAATATGCCACATATTTGTTAAATGTTGATTTAGAGGTATTTTTACTGCACGGCTTATTTATAGCAGAATTTTGTTTTTCTACTTGTCTTAACTGCAGTGTTTTTTGGTGTGTTTGAACCTGAACAACATAATTTCGTATTTGGAAAACCAAACTTAAATGTGAAAGCTCAGAAAATAATCAATTATACTTTCATGCCTAATTTTTCAGTTGCATGAGATAGTATGAGATAGTCTAATTTTTCAGTTGCATGAGATAGTATGAGATAGTAACAATCAAGGCAATTTTCAGCTGATCTTATTGCCGAAACCAGGGTGCTGTCTGCTCAAAAATCGGTACACTTCACGTGATATAACCAACGGCATTATAGTTACTATGTGTGTGGCATGTTTTGTAGTGTCACAGCCCTATGAGGTAGGTTGCTTGCATAAGTAACCAACCTTTTCGTCTAAGAAGACATGCCTCCTATCCCCTTCGTGGATGCGACCATCACTCCCACCCTACAAGGGGATTTGCCTCTGGAGGGTGTTAAATGCGATCCTATTTTAAAAGTGACACACAGTTTTAAGTTTATATAGTGTTAAAAGGAATATGAGTTTATATTATTGCACATCGACACACTCTTTTAAGTACAAGCAGTGGTGAAACAAGAGCACTTAAACTAGAAAATTAACGTTAGTGTTAAAATAAGAGTGACATGCACATCGATGCATTCCTCAGCATTAAAATCACCGACTCATCGGCCATAAGTTGGTGTTCCTACCACACACTGGTTAGGGACCACGGTGGTGTAGTGGTCAGACTACTCACTTCCCACCTAGGCGAACCGGGTTCGATTCCCGACGGGCTCGCTCCTGGATTTTCGCATGTGGTAATCGTGCCGGACGATGCCGTTCGTCAACAGGTTTTCTCGGGGATCTCCCGTTTCCCGCGCCCTTTCATCCCGGCGCGCTGCTTCATACTCACCTCACTTCACCCCTCATCGGTTCTCAAGACCTTGAGGTTGAGAGCCACCCGAACCTCTCGGCTCACTCACACACTGGTCATGGGCCAGCTATAATCAGGAGATCCCATTGCCTTGAGTAGGAAAGACAAGCGAACTTCGAACCTTCTCCGCGTCTATGCTGACGAGGAGCCAGCCGGCGAGGTATGGCGCCACCAGCGCTAGTAAGGCACGCTTCCTGCCGACGGCGTTGGCGAAGTACCCTGCCGGCAGCACTCCGACCAGAGCCCCTAGCGGCAGCAGAGAGCTGATCCAAGACGTCTGCACCTCCGTCAGCGGGTTGACGGTGTGGTTGAGACGGGCCTCGAGCAGCGGCAGAGCCGGAGCAGACCAGCCCATCGTCGAGCCGCCACCCACCGTCACCAGCGTGGCTACGACATACACCGGAACAATCTATGAATCATATGCAGAGACCTGAAGAATTCGCGGATTCATTTCAGGACAAGCAATAATTCTAAACACACGCGTTTATATAACTTTAGCTACTGGCCCACACGGTGTTTGACAACTCCTGGAGAACGGTGTCCAATTGTCGCTTTCCACTGTGACAGCAGGCAACCAATGTGCTGTTGATATCAGCACATTTGTTACATAAGTCTGTAGAGTCTAGACTTCAGGTCATTGAACTCACGAATTTTTCAGGTCTCTAATCATGTACAACATGATGAAAGCTGCTGTGGACCAGCACACACGTTCGAAACACAGGAACAAGTAGTTCCACGTAAAGCCCATTGCCGAGCTTCTCGTACCGTCAGAGGCGTCGCTGCGACAGGACGGGAACTATTGTGGACATGCGCAGTCAATGCACAGGAGCAGGTAGGTCCATGAACAGCCCATTTGTAGAGCTTTCACACACAACCAGCAGCGTCGCTGCGACACGCACAACACTATTGGAGTCATCCTTAATACAATGGACACTATTCTGGGGATTCACAGTTAGTACACCGGAGCAGGTAGTCCAGTGTGAGCTCCCACGCACTGTCGCCATCGCCATTATGACACACGTGAAGGTACTATTAGAACTGTACCCAATACAGCAGAAAGAACTGCCATTTAGTATGAAGGAACACAGTCTACTGTCGATGCACTGACACACCCCTCCAACTCATTTGCTGCAATGAGCGACACGAAGAAGGCGGAAGACGCCGAGAATACTGGCTACCTATTTCCCGAAGACCCGAATGAACTTGTTTATATACTCAGATATTTCATTGGCCTTCAAAAACGTGGATATTTTTCGCGCATTTCCGACATATCTTTGATCATTAGTAAATTGAAGGTACGGGAATATACCGCATAATGTGATGAACTGCTTTCTTCTAAAGTTGTAATTACAAAATAATAATAAATTATTATTATTATAAAATGGTGTTCCTTTATTTTCGTGTGTCGTATCCTATTTTCCCTCACGACGTTAAAGTGGTGCTATGATCACTCGACTATTAACGAAAATATCTGCATATAGAATGATAATAAAGACTTTAGTATAAAATGCATGAATAGTTGACTGCATACAAAATATTAATTCTGTCGACATGTACAAATTTGGAGATAGTTGTCGAACTAGTGTAATTTCTATACATATGGGTGGGGGAAAAACCGGAGGATTTATCGAAGGACTGGGATTGATCGAAGGATTGAGATTGATCGAAGGATTGAAATTGATCCAAGGATTGGAATTGCGGTGCTGATTGCGGTGCTGATTGATGGTAATATTGCTAAATAATTTATATTAACTTGTTATATCTATAAAACTTTTCAACAAAATTCAACCAAATTTTGTTTTCAAGCAGTATTAATTAGAAGCATTATTTATGCATTCAGATATCCTCTTTTGCAGGATTTTTTGCAAAGTAGTGACAGGTGAGTAAATTGAATATTTTTACATATTTCCGGAATAATTCTACCAATTTCCACAAAATTTTGCACACCTAGAGAATGCCATGTAAAATTATATGATTTAAATCGGGTCAAACAATGATTTCTAAAATGGCAGACATATGAATATTTTTATGTGTTTGGCATATCTATTAAACTATTTAACACTTTCAGTAAAACTTTTTATGGTGACCGTATATATTACAGACATCGTGTACAGAGCCTATTTTTAAGAAATTTTTAAGAGCTTCCCGTTTAAGAAAATAAGGATTTTATGCCATACTTCGGAGACCAATCAACAGATTTCCAACAAATTTTTCACACATGTAGCGTTATGGTTGGCCATGTAAAATTATGTGTTTTTAGTGGCTCAGACGCTAATTTTCAAAATGATGGCCGTGTAAATATTTGAGGTTAGTGAACCCTATCATTCAAAACAATAGGTTGATTACATCCTAAGTTGATGCTCCGAATCCTACCTCTGTGACGCAGCAGATTTCAAGCTAGTTTAATTTAACAGTTTTTTTCTGAATTCAAATAACGCGTAAGTCACTCGTGTATTTCAATTGTCTTTGTACTGTTTCGCATGTTTCTGGTTTCATCTCTAATTCTATTGCTGTCAATGAGAAGTCAACTCGTACCTACCATCTAAGCTTTTAAGAATTTCAGTAAAATTTATTTGCACTCTTGTAAAAGAATGTAAGCTCATTAATTATCACTAGGGCCAGTGACTTTTCGCGTAAAAATCGGAGCACACAGTAGACTTCAATACTATATACAAACCTCAGCTGTTGTTATACCTCCATTGGCTGCTGGTGCCGTGTCCGTCTTTGACCAAGCCACTCAGGACTAAGTAACTCCAACACTGAACCTTCGTGATTCGTGCGCTAACCGTTAACACGGGCCAGAACATTTTTTAGCCAATCAAAGAAGCTGAACGATCCTACAGTGCCTTGGACTGTATCTTGTCTCGAAATCTTTTCGCGAAATATCATTGCCCCTAGTTATCAGTAACTTCTTGTTTCATGTTGCCCAACACAGAGGTTTTGTTTATTTAATTGTGTATTTTGTTTGAAAAAACAAATTAAGTTTATTGCTTTTCAAGTTTAGGTAAATAAAAATATTTTGACACTATAGAAAGAAATATTTCGTTGGCTGGAAGAAACATTTCTCTAAATATGTGGCCAACCTCACGTGGCACCGGTCTGGGGTAGGCGGGAGGTTCTGGGTTCGAATCCTAGGTAAGGCATGGATGTTATGTAATTTAGGTTAGGTAATATGTTAGTTTATAAGCCATCCCCTGATAAGCCTTCATGCATAACACCGGGGGACGTTAATAAGTCCTATCCAATCCAATATAAATGGTGCATGTGTGCTTATCTACTCTGGGATGTTATTCTGGTCCACCCCACGAAGAAAGGAAGTTGACTCACCAAGAAAGGCCGCCAGGTACTGAGGCCAGCGGCTCCCTCCGGAGGAGATGCCGACACCGTCCCCTCCTAGTCCTTCAGCTGCGATCACAAATATGCCGGGGGTTTTCTCCGCGGACTCCGACCTGCTGCCCTGCAGCTTCTTCCTCAGCAGCTCCAGGAGATGCGAGCGTCTCCGAGCCTCGTCTTCAGCGGTGGCGGCGTCCTTCGGCTTGGAAGTCTGCCTCGCGCAGACACGCGAAGTCACCGCATCCAGCTCCGACTGCCCAGAGGAGCAAACGAAGATACAGTCCATTCGCCGATACTTCGAACCTTTCTAAACACCTGCTAAAGTTCTACTGTCAGAACACTCCTTCGCCTTAGTCAAACAAAGCTTAAACCTTTCATTCCAGTTGTGGACAATTTGAGGTGTTTAGTGCTAGAGGGAGCTATCCCACAAATAGCTATTTGTGAGAGAAGAAAACATTTTAGTAGAACTGTTATATCGAAGAAAAAAAACGTACATTGAAGTACAAATGTGTTCAGTTCAATACTTGATACACATTTTGTGATAACATAAAAAATATAAGAAAGTGAAATATGTTTTAATTTCCATACTGCTGTAGCACTGCAAACTGTATTACACTCAAGAGCCAAAAAAACTGGTATAGGCGTGCGTATGCAAATAACAGAGGTATGGAACCAATCAGAGTAACGTTAGCGGTCAGCAGCTAGATCGGTTACTGCTGCTACAATGGCAGGTTATCAAGATTTAAGTGAGTTTGAACGTGGTGTTATAGTCGGCGCACGAGAGATGGGACATAGCATCTCCGAGGTAGCGATAAAATTTGGATGTTCGCGTACGACAATTTCACGAGTGTACCGTGAATATCGGGAATCCGGTAAAACATCACATCTTCGACATCGCTGCAGCCGGAAAAAGGTCGTGAACGAACGGGACAAACGACGACTGACGAGAATCATTAAGCGTGACAGACGTGCAACCCTTTCTCAAATTGGCGCAGATTTTATTTGTGGACTGCCCTGCAGGATTCATGGTGTGAATTGCCTCCTGCATACCTTCAGACATTAGTCGAGTCCATGCCACGTCGCCTTGCGGCACTTCTGCGTGCTCGGGGGAGGTGGGGGGGATACACGATATTAGGCAGGTGTACCAGTTTTTTCGGCTCTTCAGTGTGTATAGCAAGAACATACATAAACAGAGAAATAAAATGAACACAACATTAAGTCATGAAACACACACAACACTGAACTATGCTATCATAAAGCATGATATTCCAACTTTGATTAACGTAATATTATTAATAATTTTACATAATACTTAGTTTCACGTACTAGGGTTTAAATTTGTATTTGCACATAGAACTTGTAAAATAATATATATGTTTATAGTTTAAACATAATCAGTGTATTAGTTACAGTTCTATAAGGTTGGTGACATTGTTTACACGGTTGACAACATTCTAGCGTGGGATAAGCCCCTCTGGCACAAACATTCTCACTGATGAATAGAGCCACTGGTTTTTCGCCAAAAAAAATCTGAGCACATGATAGATTTCAATACTCAAATAACAAACATAAATTTTTATTTCGCCGTTGGTCACCCTCTGCATGAAAAGCCGTTTCTGTTTTTAATTTGGCCAATTAGAATTCAATCACTTCGCCAGTGAACCAAAGTGATTCGCGTATTAAGAGTAACATGTTAATGTAGCCAATCGAGAAAGGCAAACTACCATACAGTGTATTGAAATATAGCTTGTCTCAAAATCTTTTTGCGAAGTTTCACTGCCCCTACTGATGAATAATGTATTATCTTCTGTAAATGTATGTAGTTGGTACTGCGTACAGTCAATATTACTACGATTTATACAGTAAAAGGGAGATGGCAGAAGTTGTATAAAAACCACATAATCTCATTTTTTATACATGTGTGGGATAGATCCCTCCGGCACTAAACCCCTTAATTGTGAAAATGTTGCACAGGAAGGTTGTATTTCACCAGTGCTGTACACTGCGAGACTCAGTACCCAATGATATTCCCTGCGAATAACTGGTTCGCAAATAAAGCTACTGCGCAACGTAATGACTGGTTCACATCAGTGATCGCAGAACACAAAGCCTGCAGCCTATCGAAACGAGTTATTGCCAGCTTAAGTACAGCATGCATCAAAATATTTCTTATTTGCAACACCATAAAAACTATATACTAACGTGGGGATGCAAGGGTTAACCAAGTCTAGAAAGTCACACCAAAGGGATAACGCACTGAATTCGTGCGCAGTCATGTTTAACGTTATTTTGCTTGAGAACTATTTATTACTAGACATTAAAAACTCACCTTCTTTGTCTCTGTCTTTTTTTTCAAATTAATTACAAAAGGAGTATTATAATTCATAGGTAAAATATAAGGACACTATTTGATGTTACGGGAAGTATAAAACGATTGCTTGTGATACATGGCATATTTAGGAAATAACCAAACACGTCATACATGGGTAATTTTTCAAAGGTTTGATTTTTTTTTTTTTGAGTGGAGTTACCGCGAATAGACCGCAGAGCTGCAACTCAACAGTATAAAGATTGATTCACACTTCCGTCGATCACACCAAACACAAGTGAGTGAGTGGAGAGATTTAGGCGGCTCTCAAAATCGAGGTGTTGAGAGCCGATGAGGGTGAAGCGACGTGAGTATGGAAGAAAGCCGGAATGCAAGGGCGGGGGGAAACAGGAAAGCACTGAGAAAACCCCTGCGACCAGCGGCCATCGTCCGGCACGACACCCAGTTGCGAAAATCCGGGAGT
>NQII01011976.1:10538-24999 GCA_002778355.1 Clitarchus hookeri
ATTTTTGCACCAAACGAATATTGCAGTTTTAGGCAACCAAATTATAACCAAAAAGAATTTGGTTTCGACAACCAAATATTTAACTGCCCCTATACAAACAAATAATTTGGTAGCGCCAAACAAATTTAGTTTTATTGAATAACAACTTTTCTCTGTAGTGGTTTACAATCATGCAGGGAGTGTACAGAGAGTGGGAGCCAATTACAAAAGTAACACAGTACTGCAGAGTATTAAGGGGGTAGTATCCTTAATAAATTTGCTCATTATTGTGTATTTTCGTTCTCGATCTTTCTTTAGTATACTAGAAGATCATAACTAAGTAGCTATAAGTTCAGTTATTTGTTTTTTAAATACACTGTTGAAGAATAATTAAGATTTTATTGTCCATTTATTTGCAGTTGCTCCATGATCTAAGGATAATTTCACGTGTGAAACATCAATTTTTAAAATTAACTTGATTGTGTTCTACGCTTTTAAGTGCCGCGTAAATATTTCGAGACGATTTAAGTTTCAAAACAATGTGTGGTTGTTTGCCTTTCTCGATTGACTATATTAACATGTTATCAGGGACAGGAGTATTTCGCGAAAATATTTATGGCAATGCTAGACTTCAATAGCTTACGTCCACAACCACAACTTCCTTCGGTTATTGGCCGTGCGTCTACGTGAGAAGACATGTTCTTATTTGACAGGAGCCAATCGCAACAAAGTACTCCGATACCGAACGTCTATGATTCGCGGGCAGACACTTGAGGCACGTGACATGTAAAATCATCCAACCACGAAAGTGCATATGAACACAAGTGTTTTGCAGTACAACTGGTCTTGAAATCTTTTCGCGAAAAACCACCTGTCATTACCTGCTACTCTTAGTACGCGAATCACATTGGTTCACTGACAAAGTTGTTAAAATTTAATTGGCCTGGTTAAACACAGAAACGGCTTCTCATGCAGAGAGCGACCAATGGCAAAATAAAAATTTATGTTGGAGAGTATTGAAGTCTACCATGTGCTCAGATTTTTTTCGCGAAAAATCCTTGGCGCTAACGATACAGAAGTTAAACAGCCGCGAACTCCAGTCAATACGCCGCCAAAATGGCGTCACTAGCTCCCAACATGGAACGCTGTTCGCCAAACAGCGCCTGGTAACTGATTCGGCAGCCCAGCCAATAGGGAATCTTTCGGAGCACGCGGCAGCCAATCAGACAGCAAGGCTCGTAGCAAAGCACCGCGCAGCCAATCAGAATATTGCTATTCCCACACATAAGATAAAGTTAGGGCCAGTGACTTTTCGCGTAAAAATCGGAGCACACAGTAGACTTCAATGCTATATACACACCTCAGCTGTTGTTATACCTCCATTGGCTGCTGGTGCCGTGTCCCGTCTTTGACCAAGCCACTCAGGACTAAGTAACTCCGACACTGAACCTTCATGATTCGTGCGCAAACGGCTAACATGGGTCAGAACATTTTTTTAGCCAATCAAAGAAGCTGGACGACCCTACAGTGCTTTGGACTGTATCTTGTCTCTAAATCACTGTCCCTAGATATAGTCCATTCACAGTTAAGTCATTTCTAATAATGTCGTGCATCACAAGCGTTTTACACTTGTGTTAACATAAAAATACCTTATTTTTGATAAGTCGGAATTTGTATTGTATTTTGTCTATAGATCATAACATTTCATTTATAATTAATATGAAGAAAATAGGTGTTCGGGTAATGCCTAGTAAAAAATAGTTCTTACGCGGAATATTATTACTGTGAATGCGCACGAATATGGTGTATTGTCTCTGTGACGTAATTTTCTAAACTCGGTTAAACTGAGTTTGCATGAGGTGGAGGAATATCCTGAAATTATGACTTCAGCAGGACTTCGTAAAAGTTGGAAGTAACCGTGAATGGACCATAGCTAGGGGCAGTGATATTTCGCGAAAAGATTTCGAGACAAGATACAGGCCAAAGCACTGTAGGGTCGTCCAGCTTCGTTGATTGGCTAAAAACCGTTCTGGCCCGTGTTAACCGTTTGCGTACGAATCACGAAGGTTCGGTGTCGGAGTTACTTAGTCCTGAGTGGCTTGGTCAAAGACGGACACGGCGCCAGCAGCCAATGGAGGTATAACAACAGCTGAGGTGTGTATATAGCATTGAAGTCTACTGTGTGCTCCGATTTTTACGCGAAAAGTCACTGGCCCTAACTACAGGATGTATGTACTCACGTGTCGGCACGAAGGGGTCGAGTCCATGTTTCTACCGGGCTCGGGTCACACTCCTACCGAGACAACTTCCATACTGACCGGGATTTCCTCCTCCTGTAACTCTGCCGACTGCCTTCCACAACTACGGTACGCCCGCGGAAAAACTGTCGTACGAGGCTGATTGGTCGGTAGCGTCGTCGACAGGGAGGTCGTTAGAGAAGAAGCGCGGCTTCCCCAGAGAAGCGGGAGAGGGGAAGGAATCGACCTTGACCTCAAGCAAGGAACCATCCCAACATATGCCTGGAGTGATTTCGGGGAACCACGCAAGACGGAAATCAGGATGGCCTGACCGGGATTCGAACCCAGGTCCTCCCGAATGCGAGTCCGAAGGTTTACCACCGTGCCGCCACCTCGCTCAGGACACACGAGGTCGATAACGCCACGAGCCGAGAGGGTACCGTGATGCTGGGAACACCCGGAGGAAACACAAACAAATATTAAAGCTGATTTTTTTCCTGTACCCAAGATTGAGGGAAAAAAATACATTACACAAAAGGCAGTGACACCAAGGAGGAAAGGGCATCTTCGGCTTTGTTTCGCCCAGAAGGATGTATATCGATGTAGGAAGTAATGAATATAAATAAACGCTGTTTACCGTTATTTGAGCAATATTTTTACTAACCTTTGAAAAACTTCACTGCCCCTACCTGCAAATTTTTTAACGGACACAATGACGGGCATGCGCCCAGTGAAGTTGGTAACCTCAGACGGAATGTAGTTCCCTGTTTTAGTTCAATTAAAAGTGTTATACAAACATTTGTGGATACTGAAATTATATTTTGTGCTGTCTGCTTTTTTATGCATTTGAGTGTAAGAATTAC
The DNA here is from genome assembly GCA_002778355.1 of Clitarchus hookeri. Classification (NCBI taxonomy): domain Eukaryota; kingdom Metazoa; phylum Arthropoda; class Insecta; order Phasmatodea; family Phasmatidae; genus Clitarchus; species Clitarchus hookeri. Next base: position 13,618 of record NQII01011976.1, read on the forward strand.
CAGATTTGTATAAAATATTTATTTTTCAAATAATTCCACAGTTTCACTTGACAGACGCATGAATAATAAAGGGACAAGGGCCCTTGGCAATGTTAATTGTACACGTGGTGTAAGAATACACAACGTGTATACAAGTAGATCTTCAGCACGACTTTCAAAAGTGTTCAGTTACCGCGAACAGCCTTAAGGCGCCCGTCTACCTTGCCTTTTAACTGCGTTGCAGAGTGTTCGAAATACACGTTTTTCAACGAAACTATTAAGCGTGCGTCCAACGTGCTCATCTACGAAAAGAACACACTTCAGACGAGAGCTGTTAAGTACTTTCAAAATATCACGTACGTTAGAAACGTCAATTCAGTCTCCTCCAAAACCGCTAAAAAAAACGGCCTTTCCAAGGCGCTGTAGCTCAAAATGCACGCATCAGATACATACAAAACTACTATAGGGGGCTACATTGAACCATCCTAAAGATTTGCCACTAATAAAATAATATGGTCACCGCTGAAAGTCCCATAGGTACACGCAGCACGACGAGAACACTGCACGCCAGTTCAGAGCCTTGCGCTTAGCGGCGATTGCGTACTTGATGCGCGTGGCAGTGTCGCCCTTATCGCTACCGCGCTTCTCGGCCTAGGCGTGGGAAATGTTCCAGGTAGACGGGGGCCTTAAGTCAAAGTGACCTACCTGTAAGCTAGACTCCTCAATGCTCTGTATTTTCGAACCTCGGATATTCGTCCACGTGTTGCTACTCCGGTGAGAAGTTGGTTCACCCCAGATTAGGTAGCGCGGCATTACGTCCTTGTTTCTTGAGGGGTTTGTTAGTGACACAGAGTCGTTTATCGCGTATCACGACACACTACGTCTAGCGCGTTCCTGAAGTAAAATCCGACGACATTAAGTTATCATCATCAAATACCTTTTCAAAATAGCTTCGAATAAGTTGCGTGAAAGCAGACAGAAAGTCGCATCCTTACAGCCCGCCTCCCTGTATCATATTACTCACCAACAAGGAAGGCGTAGGGGAGATACTGAAACGCTTATAAGTACTCAATTGCACTCACTCCCATAGCTTTCAACTGGGACGCAGGCTTTGCGTTTTGCTGTGTGTAACTATAGGTAGGGCCAGTGACTTTTCGCGTAAAAATCGGAGCACACAGTAGACTTCAATACTATATACACACCTCAGTTGTTGTTATACCTCCATTGGCTGCTGGTGCCGTGTCCGTCTTTGACCAAGCCACTCAGGACTAAGTAACTCCGACACTGAACCTCCGTGATTCGTGCGCTAACCGATAACACGGGCCAGAACATTTTTTAGCCAATCAAAGAAGCTGGGCGACCCTACAGTGCTTTGGACTGTATATTGTCTCGAAATCTTTTCGCGAAATATCACTGCCCCTACCTATAGGACTACAAGCTGTGACCCTATAATTTTAGTTATAGGAAATGTTTAGAAAATTTCACTGCATTCCTTAATACAAGTTACGCGTGTATTCACCCAGTAAAACTTACAACATAGCAGTGCGTGAAAGATTTTTTCCTTTCGTGTTGACGGGTTTTAAAATAACTTTTTTTCCAGAACGCGATACGTAATCAAAGTCGTATTACGGACTAGTGTGCAATTTATTTTTGTGCGAAAAAATTCTGCGGACGCATTCAGAGTTTTCTGTCAAAAGTGCAGTTCATACGGTCTGCGATGTAGGCGTCCGTAGCTAAGGATTTCCTCCTTCGGTTCCGAGATACCTCTCGTGTGGTCGTCCGGTATTTATGGCGTCCGTCCCATACTTACGGTACGAATTCTCGTGCTCGTTGCCGGGAACCCCCGGTAACACACACTCTCTCTCTTTCCGAGAAGCCGTTACCTGTCGCGCTTGGCAGTATACACTGCACGTCACAGCTACTGTTTTGGGCAAGGTCGTTTACGAGTCTGTAGACCGTTGCAGCCGTGAATACGACATATGAGCGTTTACACCCATCTTTTTTTATTATGGCACCTTTCAGAAACAGCGCACGAAAACCCTAAAAAGCATTTCACAATTTTTTCGATTCATTTGTTATATTTAAATATATCACCTAAGTTACACTTTATTAAAAATCGCTGGAATAAAAGATCACGTGGCCGGATTTCCGCATGGGGAATCGTGCCGGACGATGCCGCTGGTTGGCAGGTTTTCTCGGGAATCTCCCGTCTCCCCCCGCCCTTTCATTCCGGCGCTGCTTCACAGAGTAAAAAAAATGCTGTGCGTGTTACAAACAATTCTTCGGAAACTAGTTGCTAATGATTTTCTTGTATCTCTACAGCTGAAATATTGCATATTTACAACACATTATTTTAGAAAACATAGAAAACCCGTCTTACTGGTCTAGGACATGCCTTGTTCACATAACAGTAGTCGAACATATAGCCTACAGATCATTGACTGTGACAACGAAACAAGTGGTGTGTAGACTTAAGTACAGCACGCATCACATTTTTTTTTCAACGCCTGAAACCGTAAATTAAAATGGGTGTGAAAGGGTTAAGCTATAGTTTTTCCAACTTAAGATTTTTAAGCATATTGTGTTTATATATTGATCTCATTGATAGACTGTTTCCGCTATAGTTTAATATTTACAAATACCTTTAAAAGTAGCATAATGTTTGGGAGAACTGTATTTCGCCTGCTATCTATTTATCGTATATTCACAGTATCTTCACACTTTATTATTATATGTTTGCTTTTTTTTCTACATACGTCATGTATCACAAACGTTTTACACTTCTATTAACATGAAAGTATATAGTAATTTTTTGTTTAGTTAAACTTCTATTCATATTTTGCCTATAGTTAGGGGCAGTGATATTTCGCGAAAAGATTTCGAGACAAGATACAGTCCAAAGCACTGTAGGGTCGTCCAGCTTCTTTGACTGGCTAAAGCATGTTCTGGCCCGTGTTAACCGTTTGCGCACGAATCACGAAGGTTCAGTGTCGGAGTTACTTAGTCCTGAGTGGCTTGGTAAAAGACGGAGCCAGCACCAGCAGCCAACGGAGGTATAACAACAGCTGAGGTGTGTATATAGTATTGAAGTCTACTGTGTGCTCCGATTTTTACGCGAAATGTCACTGGCCCTACCTATAGTTAATATGAATGAAACCAGAGATAAAATAGGCGTGTTGGTAATGCCTAGTGCGATATAAGTTATTATGCAAGATAGTATTAAACTGAGTGCGCATGAATGCAGTGCGTTGGCCTCTTGGCTGCGGTAGGTCAGTGCCCCGCCTGGGGAAAGTTCGACGGAGAAGTCTCTGGTTTGCGTCTGCCGCGCGATCATACATTCTCGTTTTCTCGCATACCATTCGTCGGAGGCTTTCTCACCAAGAGGACTCTTTTTTTTTTACGTCTTGCCATTTTAATTCTTAACCCGTTATCACACTTTACGTAACGATTTACGAAGATGCTTTTTTTCACTAGTCAAAGGGGCGGCAACCCCCCATTTTACCGTGTAGGGAATGCGGTAGGCCGTCAATGGTATTTATGTGTTTAAGCTATTGAAATGTTTGACATGCATAGAAAAAAAATCATCCCTTAATATCAGATGGTTTCAGTGTAATTAAATAAAGTTCATTATTTCAACCCCTTCTTCACAGGAGTTTCCTGCCCCTAGGAGTGGTTTCCTGGCGTTCGTTGTCTCGCATTTCACAAGGGACATTCTTCGACGAAGTTTGTCGCGTAGATGCTGACTCATCCTGTAAGCACATACCGTTACGTGTCGCTTCTTTGTCCCGCGCGATCTAGCAGAAGAGAAGGACGGAGTAGTGACATGATAGCGGGCGGCGAGTTACTACGGGATGTTTGAATGACATGCGTTCTTCAGCATGGCTGCGTTATAAGCCTATTTCGGCTCGTGCGCTCCTGACCTTCAACGGATAGAACTTCTGCATTTATCTGAAGAATTTTCTGGTTTACTGCACTAGTTTCTCTCAGCGTGACTCGGGGTGTGTTAAACCTTCCAGGTAAAGGCCAGCTATAGTATAAAAGTGCGACGGGCCACCGAGCCGGGAGTTTATGAGTGTGTACGAGTTTGGGCGATTGCGTGACCGTGGTCGATAGACGACGAGTGAGAAGAGAAACTAGTGACGAGAGAAGTGATCAGCGGGAGGAAAATCTGTGACTGCGAGTATCGGTGCAGTGAAGAGTGTGTGACTGGCAGACTGGACTATTGAACTGGATGCGTGAGTGTAATAAATTACAAATGGTGGCAACAGACAGACTGAACATGTGTTAATGATGAATGTTCGTTAATTGACTATGACCATACAGCAAACAGAGGAGGACTTTAATTAGGGTTGAGATGAGCACTGAGTATTGTGCTCACTGAGAAATAAAAATGGCAATAAATAGATGAGATAGACAGACTAATGTTGTAAATAATAGCTATGTGAATGAATTAAAATCAAATTTAGTTATTTTATTTTGACTATGGCCGTCATCCCTCACGAACTCAGATATGCTCTTCAGGAGTCTTGTAACAGTACATACACTCTGTTATTTCGACTTATGTTCGTAGGAAGATGTTATCTTATCTGGACCAGTACTGCCTACTGCGTAAAAATACGAGTTTTTTTTCACATATTGTAGTATATCCATGGTGTCTGCGCGACGCTAATCGTAACGGAAATGTAAGTATCTCTGATAATTGCTACTAGTGTATNTAATTGCTGCTAGTGTATGTTGAGAAATCACGTGCTGGTGATGTAAAGATAATATTTACAACTGGTTTCTCCCTACCCTTTTCCCACATAAAACTGGTATCTAAATCCGCTCTTGGGACGCAGTAGCTATGCAGCAACCTCACCTGTTGTTATTTAAATGGCCAATGAAATCAACGCAATGAGCTTGTAGATATTTCCGGCTAGACTTGCCTTAACTATAAATGGTTCGTGTACTTTTTTTATTTCGAACACATGACTGCATTACGTGGAACTGTTACGCAAACAGCGCAACGAGAGACAGACTTGCTGAGTACCTAGTTTTTTATAGTCTGTTCGCTGTATCTTCACACTTTATCAATCAAAATTTTGAAAAATCATTCCATATAACTAGGGCTAGTGACTGTTCGCGTAAAAATCGGAGCACACAGTAGACTTCAATACTATATACACACCTCAGCTGTTGTTATACCTCCATTGGCTGCCGGTGCCGTATCCGTCTTTTACCAAGCCACTCAGGACCAAATAACTCCGACACTGAACCTTCGTGATTCGACCGCAAACGGTTAACACGGGCCAGAACATTTTTTTAGCCAATCGAAGAAGCTAGACGACCCTACAGTTCTTTGGACGGTATCTTGTCTCGAAATCTTTTCGCGAAATATCACTGCCCCTACATATAAAGTGTTTTGTCGTTTCTAAACATGCCATGTGTCACAAGCAGTAAATACGTCCGTTAAAATAAAAGAATTTTATTTTTGGTCAAATTAAACTTTAACACACATTTTATACATAAATTATTACTTGTAATTAATATTGATGGAACTAGAAAGAAACCAGGTGTGTTGGTGACGCCTGGTAATAAAGAGTTATCTTGTGCTAAATATTATTACACTGAGTGCGCTCAAATTCGATGCGTGTTTCCTTTTGGTGTAATTCTCTAGACTTAGTTTAGCTTTGTTCGCACGAGGCGGAGGAATACGTGTTTTCTTCCGGAACATGTCCGGCTCTCCGCTCCACCTCCCCTCCTGTACCTGATTCTCCAAGGTATCACAGGAGACAACTTTCAGAGCCTAATTATATGGTAAAACGTCCAACTTCAAGGAGAATAATATAGAGAAGAAATATTGTCATATGAATTAAATATAAGGTTATAAATATATATATTTGTGTTGTATACGACATTTGATTTGTTAATGCTTCTTAATGCAAGGTCTTCTTTGTTATGTATATCTATGGAATTTCACGAAACTGTTTTAACTTGTTTTCATCATCATATATACTTTAAAATTCATTTTTTGTGTAGTTTAATATGTAATCGGTAATTATTTTTTTTTGTATTTGTATTGTTGGTAATGCATCTCTCTTATATTCATGTTTACATTTTTGGTTTTTATTTGACTTGTTATTTTCAATTTAATAATTATGTTATGTTTTTAATTTTAATTTAATACCTTGAGCCTCTAGTAAAACATGCCCCTCCACTTGACTGTCACTACAGCCAAGCTTCATAGGTCTGAACGACTTCCACTCTGAGTGAAAGACGGTCAACCTTACAGTGATACCAGTCTCTTTTGTCACCATGTCCCGTCAGTCTCGTGGTGATTCACCGAACAGAGCCTTGGAGCTGTATGCATGTGCTCACGGGTGTGACCACATACACGACCCGGCCGACTTCCTAGGATTGCTCCCAAGTGGCAGCTTACAGAGTTTACTCCCGGGCGCTTTCAGCCTGAAACTACAACTTCAGCAGGGCTTCACTAAAGTTGGAAGCAACCATGAATGGACTACAGTTGTGTTTTATACTAAAATACGCCAAATAAGAGAATTTAAATTTTTAAATTCAGAAATATGTGGGATTTCCTCCAATGCTGATGCTGATTACGTAAAAAAATCACCCACGGTTGCAAAAATATCCACAAAAAATATTTTAAGAAATAAATTAAATTTCAATAAATTCCATTATTTATGCAAAAAATTTATATATTTAAATTTCAATGAAAATATAATTATACAATAATTAAAATGCAGTATTTATGCAAAAACTGGAACAAAATTTTACCCAAAAAATTACTACGAAAAATAGACACGCAATAAAAAGGCGAAAAAAAAAACCTCATCATCAGACAGAAAACACAACTTGTAACTTGATAAGAATATCCCTCTTGTCAACTTCTCAACAAAAAAGTGCATAACCCGAAAGTATTAAAAAGTAAATAATTACTGCACGAAAGACAAAAAATATATCTTGGAACAACTAATAAAGGCCCAAGAAAAATTATCCCGTAAAAAAAAGACAGGAAATAAACAAAGAAGACACAAGAGCATTACGACATGCTTGAATCAGCAGGAGGAAAAAAAACAATCGCAAACTGTACAACCTATGTGGGTATCATTAAAACTGGTCAGCTCGCAAAACAAATACGGTACAAACAGAGAAGACACGAATAAAAAAACGACACAACACAGTTCGCATGACGTATCGGGAGTTGACATCTTCTCCTGTCTTCAGGTGATGCCAGGCTGTCTTTGCGTCATTTTCCAATTATAGTTCTACCTGTTTTCACGAAAATATTCACTTCAATATCCAACGTGCACGCCCGGATCTTCACCACGGAGTAATTAAGTACGCATAGACGAAACTGCGTGGCGGTTACTTTGATGTGGGCGTACCCATCCTCTGATTGGCTGCGCGAAGCTCTGGGAACGGGCCTTGTGTCTGGATTGTCTCCTGCGTGCTGCGAGATTTTCCGTATTGGCTGGGCTGCCGTCTGGGTAGTAAGTTACCAGGCGCTGATTGGCGAACGGCGTTCCGACCCTCTGCTGGCTAGTGGCGCCATGTTGCTGGCTAGTGGCGCCATACTGCTGGCTAGTGGCGCCATACTGCTGGCTAGTGGCGTCATACTGCTGGCTAGTGGCGCCATACTGCTGGCTAGTGGCGCCATGTTGCTGGCGTGTGTGACTGGAGTTCGTGGAATAAGCGTCTATTTCACATCCGTATTCTTGAGCACTCTGTGTATGTACTTAGGTTATCGGCCACGTGCATTTGTGGCAAGGCATTGTCTTAGCTGACTGGTCCAGTGAGAATTNTGTGTATGTACTTAGGTTATCGGCCACGTGCATTTGTGGCAAGGCATTGTCTTAGCTGACTGGTCCAGTGAGAATTAATCAACTCCGATGCTGATTGTCCGTGATAGTGGGCAGACACCTTAGAAGCTTGACTATTCAAATCACCGAATTACGAAAGCGGGCCTGAGATAAGTCGCGAAAGAACGTTTCCGACTTAGGAGGGGACAAACATTTTGCCTCCCGCCCCCCTTTACGGGGAAGGGGGCAAAACTTAAAGTGCCTTTCTTTACATATTTTTGTTCTTCTTATAAATTCCTTTTTTTCTGCGAACACACCAAAATTACATACTACGCAAAAGACGGAGAAAATTCTATAATCCAGATTTGAAGATTTCTACATGTGTAAGAGATATATTATAACAAAACATGAGAGATTGTATACAATCTCGGTGAAAAAATAAACAGTTTGTCTGCACGTTTGATTTTATTCTGGTGGCCTTTACTAAATTTAAGGAGGGGCAATGTACACTAGGCACCCCACCCCCCTTGACCAACCAAACATTGTTTTTATGCCACTGGAACATGAATAAAATTTATCACAAGTAATTAATTACCNTTTAATTAGAATATAAGTTTGCATGTTACAAGATGATTCACTTGTAATTTGTAAAGGTTTGATAAAGTGGTTTCATAAAAACTACAAGTAATCACTCGTAGGTACCAGGGAACTTTTACAAGTTACAAGTAATTTCTAACAGGCAGTTTTGTAGTTTTGTTTCGTAAAGAGACTTCTGGCTTACACGGTCTTGTAAAGTGCGAAATATTTCTACTAGTATCGATGCAAAAGTAGAATAGTTAAGAAGTCCAGTTTAAATCAGATTTAAAACATTTATTATTTCAATATTCATTGTTTCGGATCAATTAAATTCATTGAATCCATTTATATCTTCACTGTTTTATGCAATGATGTGTACAAAAAGAATATTGAGGTTATGATATTACTACACATTTCCATGTGTTTCCCACATAACTCTAATGTAACGAAAAGTTCTGTATGGATGTCTTTAAACTGGAGACTTTACTTCCATGTTACGTTTTCCGATTTTATATTTTAATGCGCATATAAAATTCAGTCAAATACAACATAGAAATATGTATATAAAAGTAATACAAATAAACGCATCAGACTTGTAGACTTTTCAGTTATTTTTATCACTGTGCCAGCTTTCACAAGTCAGAAAATATTCTTTATGAAACACGCCCATTTTGAAATGGTGAAAGTGTTGCTTGTGGCGTGTAGATCGTAACTTGTCAACTTGTGGTTTTATGGAAAAGTTCGCTAAAACACGTGCTCCTGTGCACAGAGAATGGAACAGCCGTTACGAGGGATGCTGTGTGGCGCCAGATCGGCTCACGACTTTTGACGAGAACCCTAATGCCGGAATTTCTAGTAGATATTTGGCGGTGACGAGGTGGCAGACGGGCGGCTGAAAACCGCCCGTAACGGAATCAAAGTGAAAGAATGCACCCAAACACACAGTTAGATATCAGCCGGAGAAGGGAAAACGCGAGGAGAGAGTTTGATTAAAACGTTACTTCAATTTACTCCGTAACCGCACAAGGTCTTAGAAGCTACGTCACCTCGAAATGAAACAATTCGGCTTTGGCTTTCCAGAAGAAGTATCACAGTGACTTGTGCGTTACTGTAAACTCCTCTGCAAGGATTTAACAGATAAGACCTGTTCACTTCTTTAAAATCATTTCAAACCTGCATATTTCGTGACAGCTTCAAATAATATCCAGTTACCAAGCTAAAAAACCAGTGATGAACTATGTACATTTTGCAGTTGTATTAAATTCAAATTAAAAGAAAACTATAGAGCGTTAATTTAAAAAAAATCAAAACACTTTTTAATTAAAAAAACTTTTTTTTTCTTTTTTTTAAAGGAGTTGTTAACTGTTTGTACGTTATCGACAACACTGGTTGATATGTACTGAAACGAGCTTGAATAAGTATTTCAGAACAAATTCACGTTTCTGTGGAGAACTGAGTTTATTTTCTCTACACAGTCATGTCATGGTAACACTTGGATATAGTGAACGAAACAGCAATGTACATAATGTAACAAGATGTAATGTAAGAGAACAACAAAAATCCTCATCAGAGCACTGTTTGTATAACAACAGTTCGCCTATGCTGGCTATAAAGGACTTACATTTGGATGAGTTCACAAACAACCAATTCTTTCTTTTTGTACATTTCAAATATCTTTTGTGTTATTGAACCACTGGCGCATCTTCAAATACAGCAAGTAAATTTATTATCTGATAAACGAACACATAAATATACTGCATGGTAAACTATCACAGAAACTTTGAAAATCACGGATTATTTCTCACAAGTAAGATAATTATAAGACCAGTTAAAAAAACATATATTTATTTTTGTAGTGCAAACAAAAATTTAAATTTTTCTGACAATTCCTTTACCAGACGCTTAAATATGTTTGCTAAATAACATATAACTAGTAGTTTATCAGATTACGGGGTCCATTTTGTTCGTTCTGTATGTTGGACACAACTTATCCTATGAGTGGAGTAAATTTTGCAGTAGCACTGGTCAAATATCAACCTAAATACACCTCTTTAGACGAAACAGAAACTTAAGTGGTATAGAGGAATAATTTTCTGGTAGACAACCGGAATGCTGCAGAATTTCATCATTCGAGTGTATTAATTGTATTGACATTCATACAATCATGTACACTTTTAGCAGCTATTTTTATTTTTATATAACGGCAGCTATGAATTAAGTTTGAGACGATTTCACCTTAGGCCAAAAATTTTACTGCAATTTATGCATGGTTATGTNACGGCAGCTATGAATTAAGTTTGAGACGATTTCACCTTAGGCCAAAAATTTTACTGCAATTTATGCATGGTTATGTATAAATAAAATGTGTATTTTTAAAATGTTGTTACTAAATAGACCATAAAATGTAATAAAATTCGTGTTCATGTATTTGGAAAACATTTGGATACAAACCCTGACAGAATTGGAAATCATAACAAAATACAAAGTTGACATTGTAATTGTACGTCAGTTTTGATGGCTGTATAACGGATTTTATGACCGCCATTGCCCGACTCTACTTCTGTGTTCGTATATTTGTCTTACAAGCTATGGAAGGTCTGTCTGTTGAGAGACTGTAGGCTTGAGAGTAGTCTTCGTCCAAATGATCTGCTGAATTCGTGCGAACTGTCTTACGATCCATAGGACTGTTTGTAACGGAAACGAGGCTGTGGGGTTCACAGTAATAGTTGTTCAACTGTCATAATGTGTACGTGCGAGCTATCTCACGAACTACTAAATGACTTCCTATGGTGTTTGACCAGCTGCTCTGATATGTTCGTATAGTCTATTCACGGTATCTTCGTAGTCTTTGAATGCAACATTTGAAAAATCACTCTCTCTCTNCTGATATGTTCGTATAGTCTATTCACGGTATCTTCGTAGTCTTTGAATGCAACATTTGAAAAATCACTCTCTCTCTCTCTTTGGTTATTTCCTAAATATGCCATTTAACATAAGCGTTTTCTATACTAATGTTAAGGTAAAACTA
>NQII01011977.1:4313-25758 GCA_002778355.1 Clitarchus hookeri
CCTTACACCAACAAACGTAAATACAAAAATCTTTCAGGGCTACTGCTCCGGACTTTGCTACGGGTATTAAAACGTGCATGTATACGTTGCAACATCAACATATTTAGTACGTATATATGGTGTACAAGGTAAGAGTGCAGTGGAGTGAAGAGATATAAGTAGATGGAGTAGCGCCGGAATACAAACGGACATCCCTGAGAAAACCCGTGTACCAGCGGCATTGTCTGGCACGATTCCAACATGCGAATATCCGGGAGCGACCCCGCACACAATAGGAAATCATTAATAAATACCCTCTACAGTTGTGACTATAGTCCATTATCGGTTACTTCACACTTTTCTGAAGCTTTGCTAAAGTTCTACTTCCAGGATATTCATCCGCCTAATGCTAACATAGCTTAACAGAATCTAGAAAATTACACCAACGCGACAGTCCACCGCATTCGTGCGCATTCAGCGTAATTATAAAGAATGAGTATAAAAGAATACCCCAACTTTGAAGGCCTATAATATCAAAACCAAACAACCTACAACCTTGATTGACCAATCAAATGAACCGTGGAACCGTGAAGTTTGTTTACCATACATTCATAAATGTTCAATGTGACCAAGAGTGGTCCAAACGACATCTACGCGATAATCAAACTCGTGCAACGCTCTTGTCAGCATGTCCGGTTTTACGGTTTGGATGGCGTCCGTAATCCTCGTTTTGCAGTCGTCAATGCTAGCCAGCAATGGTGGACGAAACACTTGATTCTTTACGTACCTCCATAGAAAAAAAAAGGCCACTTATTAGACTTTTAATTATTTTTTCACTTTAGCGTAATCTTAATAAATAAAAATAAATACTCATCAGCTGTTAGCAACCTAAAAAAGATATATTTTGATGTATGTGCTAGGGAATATAGTACAATCTCTTCCAAGCACACTTGGATCAGATGTAGCTAGTTAAAATTTTGTAATGTGTGTAGTCTTATAGTAGTCACATTACTGTATGATGCTAGAATATGTTGATGCTGGACAGGTCAGTAGGTAATTATGAAAATAATTGCGTGTGCACATTGATGGGGATATTTTTTAATAAATACAATTTGGTGCAAGAGTGTGGTTTCATAAAAATATAGCCATTGGTAAAAGAAAATTTTATTCCAGACTAAATGTTACCTTGTCTTCTGGTACGTGAGTTGAACTTGGACTCCACAAGTAATGAATATAATGAAATCAATAACTTCTCCTTAAGATAATATGCAACTTCCTCAAATTTTACTACAAAATGGCAAATAAAGTTGTTTTGTAACATCTGGCAATCTAGAAATAAATAATAGTAGTAATAATCAACAATTTTGCTCTTTTGTGTTTCACATTGGATGCAGAATTTTTGTGTTAAATTTTATTTGTGAGTTACCAAAATGGGCAAAAATTGACATAAGAGGTTTTATATCTTCACTGATGATATGTTACAATGATCCTTGTTAAATTTAATGAAATGGTGTTTTGAAACAGACTTCTGATAATGTCTGATGAAATTATATAGTACAAGGATGTTGTAGTGCATTTGTTATAGCACAATGAGAGCAGAAAACAAGTAGCTATCCTGAAGACAATGATCAACACAATCTAAACTTTGGTGAATGGCTCATTTGCAGGAGTTGGGTATGAAAATCTAGGCAGTTTTGTAGATATCTTGAATAAAATGGTGTTAAATGAATGTAATTATAGTGTCAGGAGTAGTAAACTTCAACCTAAGTGGCTTTTCTTGGGTCAAAGTGTAAAAACTTTTTTTGGGCTACAGTTGGATTTCAGGGTACAGCCTAACACACACAACAGGTGTTTGAGAACAGTTTTAATATAAAATGTTAACTGTTGAATGTTTTGTATTGTGATATTGGTAAACCTGTTTACTTTAGTGTTGTGTTTTTGTTCTCTGAGAGTATATAGTTGTTGTTGAGGTTTTGTTCAGTTGCATTGCGTTTTAATAAAGATGAGATGACAAAGTAGTGGCAATGGTTATTACTACAAACCGAGCATAGAACGATTATCAAACATGGTAGCAGTGGTCCGTGGTTTAGAGGAAGGTTATGTTGGTTTGTAATGATATATGGAAAAATTGTGATCTTTTTAATGAAATATTTGTGAACTGAAGGAGCTTACACTTGCTGGTATATGCAGAATGGAATCCACAAAACCGGAGGTTGCTGTTCCAGTGTTTGATGGTAAGAATTTTTAAACACGGAAGTTTCGAATTATGACAAACTTGGAGGCAAAATATTTGTCTGATGTGGTTGAATTGGATGTTCCGGAGCCTGTTCCTGCTGAATGGGGTAAGAAGAATAAACATGCTAAAGCTATTATTGTCAGTGGTTTAAGTGACGCGCAGATCGGTTATGCAGAAGAAGCAGTGAATGCCAAGTAAATTTTGGAGAACTTGTCTTGTGTATATGAAAGGAAAGGAGCTATTAGTAAGCTGACGATCAAACAAAACATCTGGCATACTTTGATAAGCTTAAGAAAGAACTGCGTGCATCAGGTGAAAAGATTGTGGACACAGAAATAGTGAGTTATTTATTGTTATCATTGCCAAAAAGTAATGATGTGATTACCAATGTTTTCGATGTAATTAGTGAAAAGATGTTGACAATGGAATTTGTCTGGTCAAAGTTGTTACTTGAGTATGTATAACATAAATATCAATGAGAGGGAACGTGGTAATCAATTAGCTTCAACTGTAAAAGCATATCAGGCAATTAAGAATTTAAATTTAAAGTAATCTCAGTCTTCTGCATAGTCCAGTGGTTATGTGAAACATGATGTTAAATGTTTTAAGTGTAACAAGATGGGACATATTGCTAAATACTGCAATAATAATTATTACTCTTGCAGTATTTAGCAATTCACAGAATCAGAAAAGGTGCTATAATTGTAATGTATTGGTCACGTTAAAGCTAAATGTTATAAGAAAAACCAAGATAAGGGTAATTGTGGTGGAAATTTTGGAAATTCTCGTAATCTAGAGAATAAGAATTCTGGTGGTAAAGGTGTAAATTTTATAAATGCAGGTATGTCTCAAGCTGGTTTCAATGTTGATGAGTAGTTAAAGTCTCAGGGCTATCATGCTGAAATGGAAATTGTTAAAGCAGAAATTAAATGGTATGTAGACTCTAGTACAAATAATCATAGTGTAAATAGGAATGATTTGTTTTATAAGAGTGTTAAATAAAGAAACCTGAACCAGTAGGTTGTGCAAAAGATGGTGCACAGACGCTTGCATATGAAGTTGGTACAATTCATTGTGTTTTTCAAATGGGTATAGATAAAATAACTGTAGAATTTACGAATGTTCATTATGTGCCTGAACTTAGTACTAATTTGTTATCTGTTAAAAAATTTGCTAAAGCTGGTACAGATGTTAGATTTTGTGAAAACAAAGTNGATGGAATGGAGGAAACTATGTGGTGACTTTTATAGATGATTTTTCTCATTTTAGTACTGTCTATGTCATTGAAAGGAAAAGTGATGTATTTGAGGTGTTCAAAGAGTATAAGGCACGCATTGAGAATTTAACTGGTAGTCACATAAATATGTTACGATGTGATAATGGTGGAGAATATACGAGTAAAGAGATGAAGAATTTTTGTCGAGAGTCTGGTATTAAGATTCAGTACACAGAGGCGTACCCCACAACGTAATGGTGTGGCAGAGAGATATAATGAGACTTTGATGAATACAGCTTGCTCTATGTTGAAAGAGAGTAAAGTGAAATATGAGTTATGGAGTAAGGCAGTGTATTGTACGAATTATTTGAGAAATAGGAGCCCAACTTCTGCAAATAAGGACAAAACACCATATGAGTTGTTTTATGGTAAGGTAACAGATGTGAGAAATTTACGAGTTTTTGGTTGTGTAAAGATTATGTAAAAATTATGTAGAGCATATTACATAAAGCATATGTAAGGATTCCAGAGAACTTACGCAGAGGAAAGTGGTCTGTTAAGTCGTGGTATGGGATTATGATAGGATATACGGACACAGGGTATAAGATTTGGTCAGAGAAACGAAGGAGAATTTATGTGGCCAGAAATGTTGTGTTCAATGAGATGGTTAGTGTTGATAGTAATGTCTCAAGTGAAATGAAGATCAGGAAGGGTGATATTACTAAATTGTGTGATATCTTATCAGAACAATTGAAAATGAAGAGATTAGGTTTCGAGAATCAGTGGGATCATAAAAAAGGAGAGATGAAGCTCAGTCAGGAGCAGTATACGAGAATGGTTTTAAAAAAGTTTCATATGGAAGAGTGTATATCGGTTGGTACTTCAATGGAAGTGAATTTTAAGATTGATGATGAGTACACAGGTGAGAAAAAGTGGCCTGTACGAGAACTAGTAGGTAGTCTATTATATTTGGCATGTGGTGTGCATCCAGATATTACGTTTGCTGTAAATCTGTTGAGTCAATATCAGGAGAAGCCAACTGAGAAAATCTGGATGGGACTGAAGAGAGTGTTACGTTATTTAAGTTGTACAGTAACAGAGCCAAACTTTGTTATTTATAAACATAATACTAGTTGTATTAATATTGCTAAGAATGCAGAAAACTCAATGCTTACTAAGCATATTGATGTTCATCATCATTACATTGAAGATAAAATACAAAATGGTACTGTTGTTTAAGAAATATTTGTTTGTTAGTCATTTAAGAGCATTAAGAATTTATTCATTTTTGGTTTTGTAATTTAAACAGGTTTGAGGAAGGTTGTTAACTGTTTAATGTTTTGTATTGTGATGTTGGCAAACATGTTTACTTTAGTGTTGTGTTTTTGTTCTTGGAGAGTATATAGTTGTTGTTAAAGGTTTTGCTCAGTTGCATTGCGTTTTAATAAAGATGAGATTACAAAGTAGTGGCAATGGTTTTTACTACAAACCGAGCATAGAATGATTATCAAACATAAACAATAGCAAAAATAAATTAGTTTAATAATCTTTAATATATTATTTTATAGGACTAAGTGTTTACAAATATGAAATTTGCTACAAAGTCGAAAAAGAGTAAGCTATTGTGGGCAGTAATGTGTTGAATTATGCAGCTCATAACAGAAGACTTTAATGAATTAGGTCTAGGTCTTGTATATTTGCCATATGTATGTTGGCCAGATTCTGCATAAAAAAAGATCAAACCTTGAGAAAAGGAGAGAAGGGAATATGTGGGAACAGGATTTTGCAGTTATTTTTAATTACTGTAACTTGAAAATGTTTTCTTGATCATGTTAGTGGCACTTGAAAGTTCTGTAACTGACTAATGATAATAGCAATGTAAATTTTTGTAGAAATATTTGTTTGATGCCTGCCAGAAATGTGTGTGTGTTTGTTTACATCACATTTAAACAAATTATTCTGATTTTTTTTCTAGAAAAGTTGTAAGCAGGCATGGTTACCAATCCTCCACCAATAGATATTTTTGATGCTATGCTGTCAGCATAGCCGTAGGAAATGCAGTTCTAACAAACACCAGTCAAATGAATTTCTAAAAACAACATAAAGCAATAATTCTTTATGATTTGAAGGTGTGTGACATTTTCATTATGAAATACCTACTTAAATGTACTGTAAAATATGACGGCCTATTTAACGCCAAAACAGGATACCACCACTTACTGCACCACACTAGCAGTACCAAGTAGTGCAACTGAGCAGATGGTATTAGGCAATGGAATTTAACCCATCTGCCCAAATATACTGCTCGATACCACAACAGCAAAGGCTCGTAACTACAGAAACCTAAACTGATATTACCTTCTTACCACACCGTTAACAACATCCTTCAAAATATTATATGATAGTATCCTCTGCTATTCGATTATTAAATAAAAATAGTTAGTACTCGTCAATAGAAAAACCTATACTAATATTATGTAACAACGCAGTAACTTACACCATTCAAAATATTATACAATACCATCCACTGCTGTGAGATTATTAAAAAGAAAACAAATATTCATTGCTACTACAGAACCCTAACATAACGTTACCTACCTACAAGACTGTTTATTATACCCTTCAGACTATTATAAGGTAAATATTATCCACTGCTATGAGATTATTAAAAACAGCAAAAATTGGTGACATGACAGAACCTTAACATAACATTACCTGCCCATAACACTGTTTATTACACCCCTTCACACTATTACACAATAGATATCATCCACTGTTGTGAGATTATACAACAACGATAAATATTTGTTGCGACTACAGAAACCTAACCTACAATATATTTTATTATACACTTCAGATTATGATATAATATATATTTTGCATTTCTAAGTGATAATTAAAAAACGTTAATATTTATTGCCACTACAGAAACCTAACATTATCTGCCAACAACGCTGTTAATTATACTATTCAGACTATAAGTATATGATTGATATCCACTGCTACGAGATTATTCAAAAATGGCAAATATTTGTTGCTATTGCAGAACCCTAACCAAATATTACCTGCCTAGAAAATAGTTTGTAATACCCTTCAGACTATTATGCAATAGATGCCATCCACTTTTATGAGATTTTTTTCAAAATGGCAAATATTTGTTGTCACTACACAACCCTAACCTAACATTACCTGCCTACAACACTGTTTATTATATAATGAATACCATCCACTGCTGTGAAATAATAATAATAACAACAAAAAAAACATAAATACTTGTTGGCACTACAGTGCCCTAATCAAACGTTACCTGCCTACAAAACGGTTTATTGTACCTTTTAAACTATTATACGATAGATATCATCCACTTTTATAAGATTTTCCAAAACTGCAAATATTTGTTGCCACTACAGAACCCTAACCTAACACCCATCTTCTGTAAGTTTATGCTAAATTCCTGCCATTACATTCATTTGCATAAAATAATCAAATGTACTATAGTATTTCATTTCTAGATGAGAGGCCAGAAGACACTTTCTTTAATAGCAAGCGCACAGTAAAAATGGCTACTGTTAGTCCACGTTGACTTATTTAGAAATACCTGTATATGATTAAAATTGGTTGCCAGACAGGTACCAACAAAATTCACATGTATAAAAATTGTCCTAAGTATTTCTGTATTGTGACATTTTTCAGTTTTTTTTTTTTCAGTTGTGTGAACTGTTAGGCTGATTTTGATGAATGTTCTGTTAGGTGTTATGAAAGGCAGAATCTGAGCATTTTACAGTATTTAAGCACTCTGCCCATGCTCTGTTATGGAATACATATGAAAAATGTTGCAAAATACACGATAGTATAAAAAGGAAATTTTTGCTGTAGAAATATTATATGGGGCCAAAGGAAGTAGTACCGTAGTTTTAAATCATAAACAGTCTAAAGTCGTGGATTGTAAAAATAGGATTACAGTGAATTAAAGTGCTACTCATATTGAGCAGTTTCATGTTACATATCTTTAAAAAACCTCTTTACCAGCCTAGCTAGACTGAATTTAAACCCAAAAAAACTCTTTGACAAGTACCTACCATACCTACTGAGTCACCGGAATTATGCTTTTGAAGTGAGGAAAAACTGGTGATGTATAGATTTCCTAAGCAAGTAGAGAATTTTTTTTTAAATTCTAGTTGGGTAAAGGAATGCATATAAAAAATAAGCATGGCTAATTTTTGTTTTTATACGTGGTACTGATGTTCTAGTTGTTGCAAACTAACATTTTGTGTCAAGGAAAAACCTTACAGTAGCCTCCATTTTAACAGCCAGGTTCTCTTTTTAATGTGTGATCTCCAACTTAAGCAACATACCGGTTTCCATTGATTAAAGTCCATTTACAAAAGTTTTTCTAATCACATGCAAGGATTTATTTTAAAAAAATAAGGCCTCCTTGTCACTTGAAAAGTGTACATCTTACTNGGTTCTCTTTTTAATGTGTGATCTCTAACTTAAGCAACATACCGGTTTCCATTGATTAAAGTCCATTTACAATAGTTTTTCTAATCACATGCAAGGATTTATTTTTAAAAAATAAGGCCTCCTTGTCACTTGAAAAGTGTACATCTTACTACTCTTCATTTAAAGTTTTATGTACCAACTTGTGATTCATTAACGTAAGTGTCATTATTGGAAACTGTGGATGATACGAGTTTTACAAGTTACATCATGTACTGTCAATTAATCAGAAGCCGGTTTTAATTATTAATTTTATGATAATTGGGTATTGAGAAACAAAGTATTTTTCAAAGAACCGATAATAGGGTATCAGAATTGTCCCATTCCTAGTCATTTTGATGTACAATTTTTAAGCTGTGAGATAATTAGTTAACTTAGATTTTTAAATTTGGCAAGTAATAGTCCCCCATTACTAGTCCTCATTAACAACGTAATTTTTGGCAATTATTTGGGTTTTTAGTTTAAATTAGACTGTTCTGGTACCAACTCCTTGTATTGGGCATCAGCTGATATTCAGCATTCTGTTCAGTCACATGATATCAGTGTGGATATCAGAGGTATTGATGAGGATACCGGATTGTATCTGTACACAATATTCACAGAAATTAGTAAATAGAACAGATGGAGCTTAACAAAGGTTTTAAAACAAGGTGTATGAAGAATAGGAGGGGGGGAGGGAAGGCAAAGGGGGTGCTGCCATTCTCTTGATGAATAAAATCTTTGTTTTGCCATGAAGAAATCTTGCACAGTAAATTTTATTCTGCATTGAATTTTGCTTCAGAGTTCATTTTGGGGCGAAAATTGATGGTTATTTTTTAACTCTTTGGTAATGTTTTAAGTAGGAGAAACCGAGAAAAGTTTACCTTTCTGTTCCTGCTGAATGTTTATTCAGAGAAAACATTTTTTTCAGACAGTAATGATTTTGACTGACCACATATCTTGTAACCAAATCACATCCAAAAAGGTTTTTTTTTTTAATTTTTATGAATTTTTTTGTAGTTTGTTATTAAACAGCACTAGATAGTTTATTATGAAACTGAGTAAATAATTATGTAACCATATGTAAATAAATATTTCAATGGTGCCTAATTTTCTTATACAATGATAAAAATAAGGAATTTGCTTGAGAGTTCAGGTTCATAGTATTAATTTACAATTTACGTATTTAAAAAAAATCTGGACTTCTTTTGGTCTAACCTTGATAAACTGCTAGTGTTGGTTCTAGAATTGTAAATGGCTGCTGATATAGAGTTATTTGGCAAATAGAGTATTAGAGAGAGAGAGAGAGAGAGTATCAGTTGTGAACTTATAACGTGCTTTCAGCTGTGCCACATTTTTGCCTATTTCATCATACTGGTGCATGGCTGATACTGTCATGATAGTTTGCAGCTTAGCTTCTCAGCTTTATTGATGACAAATTTTGTTTCTTGTGTTGGTGCATTTATATCTGTATGCTTTTTTTCAGGTGCATCATGAAGACCAACCCACTGACTAGTTCAAAGACTGGCAAAAATAGTAAATTGAATTGCAGCAAACGTGTAGTTGACACAGTAAGAGATTTAACAGATTTCTTTTAAATGTTTGAAGACAGCTGAGAAGATACTTGATGTACCGGTAACACGCTACAATCCTAGGTTAGTTTAAAAATGTAAAATAGTGATTCACCCATCGTGGGGTTAGGTTCTGTTCGGTTAGGTGGGCANAAGACTGATGTGCAATGATTTTAAATTTCTTTTGTACTAACTAGATTACTCTCGATGTACTGACAACATGAAGATGATGTGCGATATTAAGTTTCTTTGGTTTTAACTGAGTGTATATACAGTAGTTGTAAGATGTATAGCCTGTTTTAAATGTTAAAAACATCATTTTTTTTGTGTGTGTAAGGTTTACTTATCCTTAAAATATCTCATTAAATTGTGACTTAATAGTTTATCATTGATTAAATTCTGGTATGTATGCTGTTTTATAGTGTTCACTTACGATAAATTATTGCAGGAACTGGTGTAAAACTGAAATGCGTTTCTTTTTAATGATCATATACAGCAAAACCCTGTTCCAAGGCCAATAAATGGCACAAAAATGTATTGCAAAGATTTAAGTCTATTCTGTTGAGACTTATCTTTAATTTCACCATTATTCCAGCATGAAAAGGTAGCGCCTAGAAACGTTTGCGGCCCGTAAATAATGTGAAATATGGAGACATTATAATTATTTACAAAATTTTGCAATAACTTCTATATTCACAAAATGCCGATAAAATTGCTTATTTAAATGTTTTCAAAACTACAATACTGAGAGTTTTACATCATGAAAACTTTTATAAACAAATAGTTCTAAGAGTTTACAGGTGTTATACAACATTATCTCATTTACTTCACATATAAGCTGATAACATATAAAACTATGCGCATTAATTGTGCTGTTGACTTAACAAGCACAAACATAATTTTAGTTTCTGTGCTTACAATTTAATATATTGACCTGAATCCTGGCGCTTGTTCACAAGTAGAATCATGGCTAACGTATCTATTATTTTTAAATAGAGAGTTCTAACCAAAAAGCTATTGATATTGTGGAAATTAATATGTAGATATAATACAGATAAAAACTTTTTACTCCAATGTAATAATTACACATTTAACATTTGTATAGTATTTGTAAATAAACACTGTCAACTTTGTCATCTTTAGGTCACAAAATCAGTTGACAATGCCAAAAATAATAACTTTTGAACATGCCCGTGATTTTGAAAATCAAGACTTCCATGTTTTCGATAAACTGAAATAAAAGTGTAAATACTGTGATGTAAATATTGAGTGGTCACAAAAAGACATGCATCAACTCTGCAGTGCTGTGTGCACAGAGTTACAGTGTGATAGTATGGTACAAAGAAAAATTACAAGTGAGTCTTCTCCCTTAAAATAAGTGAAAAATCTTAAGAATTCATTTATTAGTTAAACACTTGCCACAAACAAGTTTATAAACAATTTTGCTTCTAGTGTGAAGTGTACTGAGAGGAATAGGTAGTTCTTTTGCACTGTAAACTTAAGTTTCAGCATGTTCATTCAACTTTCACAAACTTTCTATCTTTCTTTCACTGAAATTACTTGGTGCATTTTTTTTATCCATTATGCAAAAGGAACTTACATTGATATCACAACAAATAATTCTTCGGACACATTTGTTAACGTTNGTCGAAATATACCACTTTCTGGAGTTTTTTTTCTTATTTTCAGAAAAGCCCCTATAGTAAAATTTTACCCTTTCACTGAAATTACTTGGTGCATTTTTTTATCCATTATGCAAAAGGAACTTACATTGATATCACAACAAATAATTCTTCGGACACATTTGTTAACGTTNTTTTTTTATCCATTATGCAAAAGGAACTTACATTGATATCACAACAAATAATTCTTCGGACACATTTGTTAACGTTGTAATAGTGTTTCCAGACATACCGAAATGAAACATATCATGAACATACTGTAATGGTACACAGCCAAAATAGTACTAGTCTTTGGGATACAGTATCAATCAACTGTTGCTGCCATCCTGCATTGGCAAGCATTTGTTGTGCACCAGGCACTGTAACTATTTTAAGTTATTGCGAAGTGCGAACTCATTTTGCATGGAAACATCTATAATTGTTCATGTTTTACTCATGACATGAAAAGCAGGCACAATACAATTTCTGTGGGGTAATATGTGGTTACACTTAATGGCAACCAAATGGGACTTGAAAATAATAACAAATCATGGGAAAACATAAATGCCAAGAAAGTAAATATGTTCGAGTTTTCACTATTCACTAACAGTGAATTCATATAAAAAACAGCCATAATATAACATTTCATTAATACCCACGCTTATGAGATTGCACTGTATTTTATTATACACTACCCCTATAAATAAAAACCAAGACATTTACAAAAAAACAATAAAATAAAATCTAACGTTAAGTAGTTTTTCACATTAGATATTGAGGTCTGCTTTCCTTTTATTATGTAAATGTGTTATTCATTTGGAATTTTCTNAAGTAGTTTTTCACATTAGATATTGAGGTCTGCTTTCCTTTTATTATGTAAATGTGTTATTCATTTGGAATTTTCTATATTTTAGCAGTTTCCTGAGAAGAAATTAGTAGGATAGAGATATTCAAGGGCAGGCAGTCCTTAGTGACATGTCAGTAAAAATTAGTCTGTAAACAATCTGAGTACAACCTATTGTACTCAGATTCACATAGTACAGTAAAATCTCAATACAAATCTGAAGGGACCATAATTTTGGCACTTTGCAATAACGAGGTTTATATTATACAAACCAAAGCAAAAAAAAGAAAAAAATTTACTTGCTGGCAGATTAGGAGAAATCATGCATTTCATTATTTATCCAGCACAGTACCTGAAATGTCAATAGTTTGTAAAAAAAAATGTACTGATTTCCATTAACGTTTACTTAGCAACAATTTTTTATAGGCACATACTTAAAAATTGTAAGCAGGCAGCAAAGTTGGCATTTTGCTAGGTTATGAGAGTTTTTGTATCAAAGGTCAATAAATGNTTAAAAATTGTAAGCAGGCAGCAAAGTTGGCATTTTGCTAGGTTATGAGAGTTTTTGTATCAAAGGTCAATAAATGGGCATGTTTGTTGCATGAATTTTTTAGTAACACTTAATTAAGGTCATCTTGTCTACACTGGATATTGATTTGAGTGAGATGTTATATCCAATTTTTGGCAGCTTAATTTTATTTCACTTCCCGGATTTTGTGTCACTTGTTTTTCTTTCACTTCCCAATTCTCGTGCGATGTAATTTTAATTCACTTCACAATTCTCGAGTGATGTAATTTTATTTTATTTATTGATTCTTGTGTAAAGTAACTTAATTTTGCTCCCGAACTTTTGTAAATGTAAATTTATTTCACATCCCCTTTCTTGTGTAACAATCTTACTTCACGTTGTAGTAGTTGTTTGTAATTTTATTAAATTCTCTTATTCTCTGCTACATATGTACTTCTTTAACGTAACTTCTGTAAACATTAACTTTTTTCACAGATAACTGGTTTAAGAAATTTTTAAAATGTTTTCAGTATATATGTAAGAAATTGGTACAAATATAAAGCATTTCTTGTGCAATAAAAATTATTTTTTATCAATATCTATTGTATTTATTTGTGCAACATCCCATAAAATTGACAGTTTTAGGTCATTACTGAGAAAATACAAAAATAATCCATCAGTTGAATATAACTGTATAAGAGTGAGTTAATGCACTTTATTTGTTAGTATGAATGCATTTTTTTTTCAAAATAACGAGTTCAAATGTTTCTACACTACTACTTACCTTTTGACACACACAATTGTGATGAACTGCATATGGCACTGGCCGATTCTATAAGATATGGGTGGTACTGAAATCACATTGGCAAATATTGTAGTTACCAAAGTGAACTTATTAAACAAAATCGATGCTGTAAGTACACCTAAATTGGTTTGTCATGAGAGTTGTATGTAATGACAGGTTTAGTTGTCTGCAGTCTGCTTTTTTTTCCAAGTATAACATTTAGAAAGGACATAACTCTATTCTAAATTAATTTACGTTAACATGGTGTACACAATGATAGTTCTAATGCCTTTCTATAAACTTATAACAGGCTGCAAATTATTGTTTGAGACATTTTATGGGTATGTACTAATAATTCACAAGTATATATTAAATTAATGAAAACAACTTATTGCATGTAATAAAATGTTACAGGGAGTTTCGAAATTAACTTATCAATTATTAGTGAAAGTAACCAGAGTTATTAGTGAAAGTGACATAATTGCCAAAACCATTGTTTTAATAACAAAATTTTCAAAACCTATTATAAAATCAGTTCTGCACCTACTATAGCATTTTATAAGTAATTTGGAGCCATTACACGTACAGGTAGGTATTCCGGGCATATTTTTTTTCATGTTTTAAGAGTGTCACTGACACGGTTTGTATAGTGTGGTATAATTGTTGTTTTTCTAATGTATGTGTATGTGTTGTGAAGACAATACATACTAGGTAATTGAAAATTATTCTTGTGATGAACGTAATGTTAAAGTTTAATGTATAGATACTTGCAAAGCAAACGGAAATGTTTCTCAGTAGTTGGATGTTTGCCTCAAAGTTTTGTAGAGCTACCATAAATAAATAAAGGAAATTGTATGTTCAAGTGAGAGACACTTGCTTTGAGGTAGTGGAAATATTCATGAAATAGGTTGGATGTCGGATTGAATTACAGATGTCACAAAGGGTTCTACTGAATTATCTGTTAAATAGTTGCAATATTACTTAAAATGACTTTCCTTAAAACTATGCAACTGAAACATCCGTAAAATAATGCCAGCGTTCACATTGTGGAAATTCTTGTTTAAATACACGACGGAAACATCCGTAAAGTAACTGACGTACCTTGTTCAAGTAACAGAAATATATGTTCAAGTAACCTACATGCATTTTCAAATAATGGAAATTTACATTTTTGTATGTAATGGCAACATCCGTAAAGTGACTGATATGTCTTTTCAATTAACGGAAATTTGCATTTGGCTACATAATGGAAATGCTTGTAAAAGTGGAAATATTTTAATCATATTACAGAAATGTAAGTTACACTGGCTCTGTTCAGTGAAATCATGTTTACGGAAACTTCCTTTAATGCAAGTAACTGCATTCATACATTAACGGAAAGTTGAGGAGAATTTTTTTTCCAGCACATTTATGTAAAATTACGGAAAATTTTTTGACAGTGATCTCCCCAGAACCGTTTTTTGGTACCGTTCAGTGAAATATTCCCCATCCCTAGTCGCACAGCCATTGACCAGTAAAAATTAGGATAAAACTCAAGAACATATGTGTTGGAAAATTTTAATATAATGTAAATACCCTGTACCTTTAACAATAAAGATTTTTGGACAGGACTGAGATAGGCTTGATCCCCACTTAAAAAAAATTCTTGTTCAATATTTGTTAATTATAGGAATTTCTGTCTACATCACCTTAAAGTCTATTTCCGTATGCCTGTGGTGCTAATTTGTTTTACCTCGCACTGCTAGGCATGAAAGACTGACGACAAAGTAACCTCTGACAAAAGTACGTTGCTAACCATTTTATATAAATGTGTTTAAATTCTGATTAAACATGCATGAACTTTAGCTATAATAGTCAACGAAGACCCTTGCTGAGGGACACTAACAGCATAGGTTCAGACCTTTTGTTGGTCTAGGAAGTTTCCTTCAGAAAAGCAGCTACTCTGGATAATTACAACTAAAACTGTTAAGCGAAGGTAAGTTAAAATAGAAAAGCAATGACTACTACAGGATATCAATATTCTGCACAGGAATACAGTTTATCGTACACACATAAAACGCCACTAAAAAAATCTAGCAGATATTAAAATTAAATATAAAAAATGACGTAAAACGAACAATAATTGTTGTCCATAGAAATAATGGAACTAATTTATTGGTATGAAAAACACAACGAAGTGAGCCTTAGTAATAAGTTTTCCTAGAACAGAATTCTATGCAGACACTATGCTACTCGTGTAGCAAGGAGCAGGACCAGTCATGACTAGGACCCAATCTTCCTGTATGACTCACAACAGGCACCGAGTTGTTATCTAATTCATTTGAAGTCCACTACAAATGTCTGCTCTGTCTTTCTTAGTCAATTTGTGCTTAACAGTGTGAAGTTTCCACTTTGAGACCGAGAAACGCGAGAGGGATAAAGGCAACACTGCCAAGTGCATCAGTGCGCTATCGCCGCTATGTATGTATGTGGAAGAAAGCAGCTTCACTTTACTTCATCTAATGCGGCGCAAAAGCACCTGGCCTTAGGTACGTAGTCTGTGCAGCCAGTGAATACCACAAAAATTGAATAAATCGCAAAAGTTCAACAATTTTCATAATGCGAAATATCCAAAAATCGATAGTCCATTAAACTTGCCAAATAGTCAAACGGCACAAACAAAATGACGTTGTAACCCCGACGTCGAGGTCCAAATATCCGAACCGTCACCGACGGCGGCTACAGAAATGAAGAAAACAGCTTTCTTGGTACACGTTGCTGTATACGGCGGTGTTACAACTAAGTTCATATTTTTACGTACGTTCGAGTAGAATAATCTAAAAGATTTCGGAAACTGACCTAAGGCATTGCTAGTGACCTTTTGTATAACCAAGTCAAAAAATACCTTGGTCGACGCCATGAGGGAACAATAAGACACCATGCGTAGTGACATCACGAAAATATTCCTGATGATGTCATTAATTAATCGCAGTTTTCCTCTCCATCATTTATCAAGCACATTATTTTAGTTAGCGAAACTAATGAGTCATACAATAACTTTCAAAAATTTTCTAATAATTAAAATAATAAGAAAGCCACCTACAGCAATATCTCTCTGTAAAGATTATCATCTCCAACGGCACTGGAAAGTTTAGAAACATTCAATCCATCATAAGTTTTATTCTCAGAGTGCTATCACAAAATTATCATCCTAGGTGTTTAGGATTTCAGGATTACTGAAAATCCCCACCGCAAACTTCTAAGTTTTGAGATAAATCGCTTCTTAAAATTGAATGCAATGTTGGCCAGATGTTATCCATAAATCATCATCCACTTCACTTCCAAAACATGCAGCTACCGTAGTTGGTTTTTACATATATATACTAGGCGTACGTGAAGAAATTTTGCATGAGTTTACACTTTTGAACTAAAAATATGGAAAAACTGCGTGGAAGTGGAGTGGAGAGGTTGGTTTGGGCGGCTCATCGAGGTCTCGAGAGCCGATGAGGGTGAAGCGAGGTGGAAATGGGGCAGCGCCGGAATGCAAGGGCGGGGGAGACGGGACGTTCCAGGAAAAACCCGCAGACCAGCGGCATCGCACGGCACGATTCCCGCTAGCGAAAATCCGAGAGCGACCCCACCGGTAAACGAACCCATACCGGGTGGGAGGCGAGCGCTCTACTGCTGAGCCACCATGGCCCCAACAAGACTACGTGGGAAAGTAAGCTGAAAAACCCAGAAAATTGTTAAACCTAAAATATAGAATCGTACATACAGTAGGTTACAGTTTTTTATGCTCTTCATTGTTTTGGCGCAGACATGATTATTCCATTTCAAACCGAAAAGTTTTAATTCACTGTAAATAAAGTATGCCTTCTCATAAACTTCGTAATACAACTATTACGTCCTAAACAGCGCGTCTTGTGTAGATGATGCTAACAAATAACTTAAGTTACTTAGTAATTAAACCAAGTTTTGGAATACGTACGCAAATAACAGGGGATTCACGTGATATAGTGTTACGAGATCTACAAAGTATCCTGCGACGTAATGACGGGAGAGCACACACACTTTTGGAAATGGCTAACCTGTATTTATTGTGACCATGCGTAAGGCAATAATGTACTCGTGAAGCATCATCGGCACAGAGCGCCGTTATCACACGCACTGCTTCATTATCCATGTGGCGTAAGTCAAGACATCACCGAATTCTGTTTTCCGTCGATTACGCACTATATATATGCCAATACGTCTGGGCTGAAGAAAACCCCCGTGCAGTGTTGGAATCCAGACACTTACAGAATTGAGAGAAATTTTGTTAGTTTGGAGGAAGCAACCTTGGCGTAAAGTAAGTGTCTTTGTGAGTTGTAGAACAAGCGACTTCCTGAGTCACAATTTGCTCGAAGACGTTCTTGACCAGAACTCATATGATGTCTTGAAGGTCTTCCAAAAATGTATTGTATAACTGTAAAGAGCAAACTTTAACTAACCTCACGCCATTAGAAAATTAACTAGTTGACGTGCAATGCTTCTTCATAAATTGTATCTGATCACGTCACAGAGTTAAACAAAGAGAGGCATACGGATAAATCACCAGTACAGAATAGGTAATCAAATTCTGGATATAGCCTGTTCCTGGATATAGTCTGTTCGCGGATTCTTCACACTTTTTGGATCAAAGCTATGAAAAATCTACCCATGTATGACATGCTTGGTTGTATCCTAGATATGTCATGTCACAAGCATTTAATACTTGTGTTAACATAAAAGTATCTTATTTCTTATTAAATTGATTTTTTACTTACATTTTATATACAAAAATATCTCATTTGTAATCTGTTCAGCTTTGTTTGCATGATGCGGAGGAATATCCTGGAAGTAGAACTTAAGCAGGGTTTCAGGAAAGTAGAAAATAACCCATGAATGGACTATAATACAATGGATGCGTTTTAACAAATCCAAGTTGGTCTCCTCTTGCTCCCAACAACTTCATTTACGATATTAAGAGAAATGTTGGTGAGGATACTACACAATAACACTCATAAAAGTATTCCGGCAGCAAACGTACACAAACAGATTTAAATACATAACTAGTAACAGTTGTCATAAAAAATATTTGATAGTACGATGCCAGTATGAACTGTACCTGTGTTTGCAAGGTAACTAGTGCCCATCCAGATGCGCATACGCATTGACTTTCCTAAGCAAGTTGATTTCACTCAATCGAGTTGAGGTGAGAGAATGGCGAGTTCTTGTGAAGGAATTATTGCCACTGTGGAGTGGAGGCATACGCGCGTAACGGTTCCATCACGGAAAGACTCAAAGAATCCGTACTCATTGAAAAACATACGCAGTGTCGTTCTGAGGTCAAAGGGGTTCGTGCAGCGATTGCAGTGGAAAAATAATTGCTGCTTCTTCGCTGTGGGCAGACGACACGCTTGAGATAGTACCAAGCTGTATTGTATCAGCCGACGAATTGCGGGATTTATGTTGATATGTTAGCGACACTGATAATGCTTATGGAAGAAAATAGTACACGGAACTAAAATTAGTGCATTTGATCTCTTTCGATACGTTTATGCGATATCTTACTGGTGATGTCGGAATATGTTATCGGTAGTTAATAATTTTTGTAATTGGTTTCGTTAAGCATAGTTAGTTGTAGGGGTGCCTTTTTATTGTTTTTTCTTGCGTGAAATGTAATATAGTGAAGTTCGCAGGAGAAAATAATCTTCGCACAGCTTTGAGGGAGGGGAGGCAGTGTATGAGGAGAGCTTTCCCGAACCCATGTCGCTGGAGGGAGGGTAACCACGCTACACTGCTGGCGCTGTACACACCAAACTGATAACATCCCTAGCTACTACCGCGCTGCGCGACCTACGTTTTTCACGCGTGGAACGGCTCTCGCCAAACACGTTCTCGGCGACTGTCACTGGACAACCTTACCCCTTCGTGAAGCAGCAATAGGCTCTCGCGACTCACCCGGCGCGTTTTGGTCTTCTGCGCATTATCTTCTCATTTGGATTGCACTCTCCTATCAACATGTGCATGGCTTGATCTGCCATTTTTTTGTACCGGCGTGAAGCGCCATACTGAAATCTAAGTTTTCAAGTTTCGGGAGACCCGCGAGGTGTCGTATTTACTTAATGATTCTGCAAATAAATTATTTCTTATCAATGGCAGACAAACATGCCCAAGGATTGCCACAGAACATGTGTTCAGGATTTGTGAATACGAAATAGCTATTAACAGTAAGTCCGTGTGTTTTGCAAATAACGTGTCTCGACAGTTATTCGAATGTTTGGAACGTAAGTGGCTTTAAACAAACCACTAGTTAAAATCTTTGCTTTGGAGTGTTTTATTTTATGGAAAATCAAAAGAGTGTAAGCTTCGGTACAAGCAAATTCTTCCACTGCTCCATCAAAACAATATGTTAATTGAAAATGATACCGTCTCATGAAATGAAAGAAGTTAGACTTAACCCCCCACCTCTTCCACCTGCAATAAAATACACAGAGCCCAAGCAATATAATTTGGCCATACTTAATAAAAATAAATCCAATTGGAATTGTAACCTACATTGATCAAAGCACTTGTTTACAGACATTGTTTTCTTAATTGACAGAACAGCTGTGGCGGAAGGCTACATTGCGAGGGCGCTATTTTTCTAGAACTGTCAAAATTTAGTGTACTTACACGAAATGGAGTATACCATGCTACTGGGAGTGAGACATTCAAACAATAAAATGAAGAATGGCATATTTCACGTGTCACCAAATGCTATTATTTTTTATTACTTACAGATATGAAATTCCCTTCTTGATAGATTAAAAAATATTCGATTCCAGTATTACAAAACCACGCAGTAGAGGCAAACAAACGCCCTACTTGAAATATGCTACTGTTGCAGCAGTTTAATCAGCAGAGCCTGCAGCGGTACTTGCAGCAGTACTCGAACATCGTGAACCATGCACAGACCGATATGATCTCAGTTAACAGCTCGCAGCAATTCACGAGTTACAGATTCTGTCCCAAACCTTGAATATACATTAAAAAAAACTATTTAAAGTTAAAGGGCAAGGAAAGTTTTTAAAGCACTTTTTAAAACATTTTTTGCCTTCTGTTATATTAGGCCTACTATTTGAAAACAATTTTCTGGAAATCCCTTAATATAAATTTTTTTAAAGTGATTCAAATTATATGCACTCTAATAATTTTATACTTACGGATGTTACACTGTTAATATAAAACTGATAATTAGTTTTACGGTTACAAGTTGTTATATTTTACACGAGGAAAATAATTAAATAGGTAAAGAAACCTGCTACAAAATTCCTTCTGAGTTTCAGGACAACGCTGCAGCTCAAATCGGCATTTGTTATTCGTAAAAATATGTTTTTTAAATATCACACTTTATTTCTGAATTTTAACTTTCGGCCGTCTTTCCCATGGCAAGCTACTTACTGATAGTCTACACAGATACAATGACTTACAAAAGTATTCATAAACACACGTGTTTGGTACTAGCGTGTGTATGAGACATTGTAAAGCCATAAGCCCTACGCAGAGAGAGGAGCGAAATAGCACGGAAGAATGCACACCAACGTCAGAAGGATGAGCACTCAATAGGAAAGATTTAATTATGATAGTCAAAAAGTATTCATGCAACAGAGGTTCAACTCTGTTTGGTTTCGTAACGCACATGTTATCAGTCTCTGGAAGTTGTTCGTAAAAATACTGGTTCCCTGCCCATCAGTTGCCAGACTGTTCTAGTAGTGAGAGGTAGTGTGGTCAGAATAGGTCGCAAGAAACACGAACTGTCTGTGACGCGACGCTGAGTTGTTTCTCTCTATCGTGAAATTGCGAAAACCCTCTCCATTCGTTTTGCAACTGTCTGTTACATACTAGAGAAGTACAAAGAAACAGGGACCACAGAAAATAAACGATGATCCTGACGCCCAAAAGTGATTTAGCACGTAAAGAACCNGGAAAATGAACGAAGATCCTGACGCCCAAAAGTGATTTAGCACGTAAAGAACCATTCCGAAGTGCTGCATCTTTGGCAGTAAACACAGCATGAACACCTAAACACTCTGCAAGTCGAAATGTATTCCATAATGCCAATTTCCATTGCAGAGCAGCCAGGAAGAAATCACATATTTCTGCAGCAACCCAACAAAAACGCCTG